>VUQH01033578.1:0-11006 GCA_015106775.1 Etroplus canarensis | reverse complement strand
AAAGAAGAAGAAGAAGAAGAAGAAGAAGACTTCTAGGGGTGAAAAAAATAAACAAATAACCAATGTGGAAAAATCTGCAGTTACTTAAATGGCCACTTGAAGCTGGCTCTACAACCGAGTCAATTCCCATAGCCTCCCGTGTTAAAATGTCCAGCTTAACAGAAGAAATAAATGTGCTTACAGGCTGGTTTCGGCCTCTTTAGCCAAATTAACCCTTCAAAACAACTGTATGAGGCATTCTTTTATAACTCACCCTTTCAAACTTTTTCAGGGTTAACATTAGGGTTGTGGTTGCTTTGACAGATATGTGGGTGCCTACACATGTGGCTGTAGGCAGCAGTTGTCCACTAGGCACCGCATCCAGTAATATTAGCAACTGAAGTGGACTTTTTACCATTTGTGGTGGGTGTTGGTGAATTTTGTAGCAGTTTAAATTAAAGTTTGTGACAAATTACATGTAATAAACTGACCTTAATGGTACTAACAACCCATTAGGATAGGTTTGTGCTTCAGTTTTGTTGAGAGAAGTTCTAGTATTTCATTATTTACAACTCAGTACATATTAGCAAGTAGCCCATCTGTGTGATGCCTTCATACAGTCTATGGATTCAGCTTACTGACCACATTTGCTGAATAACTTAGCACTCCTCTTGTCCAAATATGGTCACTTCTTGCTAAAAAAAAAAATCTGAGGCTTCAGAATGAGGCTTTAAAAAGATAAAAGGGCTTTGATCATGTTTATACACACTCTATTGTAACTGCTCAGTCTTCGTTTCTACCCTCACCTATGGTCATGAGCTTTGGGTAATGAAGAATGAGATTGTGAATACAAGCAGCTGAAATGACCTTACTCCAAATGGTTGCTGGACTCACCCTCAGAAATAGGGTGAGAAACTAAATTATCCAGGAGAGGCTCAGAGTAGAGCTCCTGCTCCTCCACATCAAAAGGAGCAAGTTGAGGTGGGTCGGGCATCTGATCAGGATGCCCCTTGGACGTCTCCCAATTTGAGATATTTTGGGTACGTCCCTCTGGGAGGAGACCTTGGGGCAGACCCAGGATGTCTCCCAGCTGGCCTGGGAACACCTTGGTGACCTCCCTGCAGAGATGGAGGAGGCGGCTAGGGAGAGGAAAGTCTGGGCTTCTCTGCTTGAACTGCTGCCCCCATTACCCAGACCCCCGGAAAAGATGTAGATGATGGATGGATGGATGGATGGATGGATGGAGGGATGGATGGAGCTCACACTAAGAACTGTTTAAATTTGCTTGAAATGTTCTCTTTTTGTGTTGACAGCACCATGGCTTACAGGAGACTTCTGCATTAAATCTATCTTGTAGATTGTAACCACAAACCCCGTGCCCTAACCTGATGTGCACGTCCCTAGAAATGTAACAGTACACTGCGCTGATGCAGCCTGCAACAACTGTGATTGGCACGTTCAGAACTGCTGTTTCTTTCTAAACATTCCAGCGACTGCTTCTTCTTCCACCTTTTTTTTAAATCAACTGGGAGAGAACATATCACCTCAAATAGAGCAACTGCCTCCAATTAGTGGTTTGGTGCCGAATTTACAGAGCAATGCAGGGACAGAATAACTCAAATATAAATGCTGACAAACACTTGTGAAAGAATGTCATTATTTATTCAATTTCCCCCATGGGATCAAGAAAGTGTTCTGATAAAAAACTCACTGAATTCAAGCATGGTACTGCATCGCTGTAGAGCGCTGAGGTGAATACAGCGTAAAAGTCACCAACACTGTTGAGTCAATAACTGAATAGTTCCAAACCTCCTCTGGCAGTAAAAAATCATGCTTGTCTATCTGGCAGTCTGATGGAAGTGTCTTGGTTTTACCAGGAGAACAATACCTCCCTGACTGCATTGTGCCAAGCGTAAAGTTTGGTGGAAGAGGGAAAAAAGCTATGGAGTTGTTTTTCTGGGGTTAGCCAACTCTTAATACTTCAGCTTACCAGGACATTTTGGACAATTCTGTGTGTCCAACAGTTTGGGTAAGGATCTTTTCTGTTCCAGCATGACAGAGTTGCAGGGCGCAAAATAAGGTCTGTAAAGGCATGGCTGGATGATGGTGCGGAAGAACTTGACTGGCCTGCACGTAGCCCTGACCTCAATCCCATTTAACACCTTTGGGATAAACTAGAATGGGCATTGCAAGCCATGCCCGGCATCCAACATCAGTGTCAGAAATTGTTCATGCTCTTCTTCATGAACGGGCAAAATCTTGTAGTAACTCTTCCCTTAATAGTAGAAGCTGTTATAGCTGCAAAGGGGGACCAACTCCATATAAATGTCTATGGATTTAGAATGAGATTTCATAAAAGCTCCTATAGGTGTAATGTGTAGGTCTAATACTTTTATCCATGTGGAGTAGATTCAGCACAGGCAAATAAATTAAGCTTTACAATGAACCACATGCTGGTACACACACACACACACACACACACACACACACACACACACAAGATGAAGAGTCCACAGTATTGCTGGTAGCTCTGTAGCTAACAAAAAATACAGATGGGGATCATAATCATGCCTTTCATGTTTTTAGGTATTGGGTTAAAAACCGAAGTATTGGACAAACTGACATTTGGATCTGATGATGCCACATGATGGAAAAATGAAGAAAAAAAGAGGTCATATAGAGGCTGCAATTCATCCTGTGGTGAAAGAATGTCAGTGGTGAATGTAATCCAACCAACTAATGTTGAGTTACTTTAATCTGGAGTTATGTGATGGTTTAATTGATTCTGCCACTGATACTGTTAACATGACAAAAAAAAAAAGCCAGAATCCCTTTTTGTGAACTTTTTTGACCTTGTGGGCCTTTTTTCTCTTTTTTCTTGTCATTTTACATGTCAGATTCATAAACAAGTCAGGATATCTGATTTTTAAATTTTCTAGGTAATGAATGGCACAACTTTTTCTTTTACTTTGAAGTCTGAACTGGACACCAAACAAGGGAAAATGTGTCTAAGGGTAGAACCCACAGGCAATTCAGGTTTGTTGAACCTTCACATATAATGGAGGTGAAACAAACAGAAATTGTGGACCTGGAGATGACATCACCAGCCTAGGATCTTTTGCCAAAGGCTCGATGTAGGGAAGATCTTTTTTCCAACACTTGGCAAGGGAAGCATGTACACTCCAATCCCCTTTTATTGCTATTTACCTCTTTGCCAAGCTTTGTCGAAATCGCATAGTTTCACAAGATGAATGTGAAAGTGAAAAAAGACCCTACAGTGCGGCTTCTGCAGTCACCCAGCCCTCCCTCAGGTTTCAGCTCCGCACAGTATCTGTGTGTTTCCAGTTGTCCTGAAGCTAAATCTTTTAGTGTTGATTCTTCCCACCTATAAAAGGTCCTTGCATGGATGTGTGTCACGCTTTTAGTGCTGTTATCTTATTAAGCAGCCAGAGAGGTGCAGCAGCATCATAACAGGAAGGCTCAGGCGGTCTGACCCACAACCGAGCAACACTCAGCCACCCCACACTTTTTCTAAATATGTACACAAGTGCACAAGAGAGCAGCAGGGAGCCCAAAGGAGACTGTGCTGGGCTGGCGCTCACTGCTACACCCGCGAATCATAAATCCACCATTGGACAAGCAGGCTGAGCTGAACGTTTAGACACTGTGGGCCAGGTGATTTATGGATGGATGTAACCTCTGGAGTTTAAAAATAACAAGAACAAATCTCGCCTGGGATGGAATACCTCTGCAGCGCACTGATACTGCTAAACCACTTTAAAGACATTTCATCCACTCACCAGGAAAGTGTGAGTTAGAAAATTGGATGAGTTATGTGATATATTATAAAAGGCTCCCAGCTTTTATATTTCAATAAAATGCTGAAGTGGTGTTGGTGTAATGCAGGGAGCTTATAGACTTAGCAGCGGAAAACAGAGGGTGTTTAATGAGAAGCCATTAATGGAAATATTATTAAAACATACTGTTAATAGCCTCTTTCATCGCTCAGACCAAAACCCTTTCCCTCTGACTTCTCTGTACATGCTGTTTAGATTGAACATCACTCACTGCTCCCACAGGCTCCCCGCAACACAAACCAGCACCTGCAGGACAGAGCAGAGTGCCAGTAACTCACACTGTGGCAGATCCCAGCTCGAGCCTTTCTGGGTGAAGGCCCTCCTGCACGTAAAGGGTTTACTCTGATGATAGAACCCGCCACTTCCTCACTGGGCCTCACGTTTAATGGAGTGCAAAGTTCCCTTTAATATTTCTACAGGTGTCAGGCACAAGGATACTGTGGCGCAGGGGTCTTCTTCTAATGGAAAGCCTCGTAAAATTTTCCATAAAAGCTCCTTTTAGGAGGACAGAACATATAAAATATAAAGCAAAGTAAGACTATAAGAGCTTGACTTTTTGAAGATGGTGTAAAATCAAGGGTAAACTATTTGCTTTATTTTAAGATAAGATAAGATAAGATAAGATAAGATAAGATAAGATGAGATAAGATGAGATAAAAAGCCTTTATTTGTCCCACAATGGGGAAATTGCATTGTTGCAACAGCAAAGTACAAGTACACAGCGTGCCAGAAGTAGCAAAGATGTAAGATAAATAAGAAACTAAAAATATTAAAAAATACTAAGTGGAATAAAACTGTTTATAATTTATAAGATTTTCTGCAAGAATTTGTACTTAGATGTTTATCATTTCATTTAAAGCTTATTTTTTATTCTTGGAACTGGCACATAACCCTGTCTGTGATACAAAAAAGCATATCCAATGCTGACATAACTCATCATTTTGAAAGACAGTGCAGTTTATCTTCATTTGCTCCCCCCAAAACTCAAGTGCCCTTTGATACCAAAGATCACAAACTTGACTTAATAATGAGGTAATGCAGACAGATCGCTGTGCTTCTGTTAACGCTAATTTGCGAGGCTCACACAAGAAGCTTTCACTGTGGTAGGTGTTGTTGGGCAATAAGAACAATCTAACACTGTTTCCCCAGCCACATACAGCTGTCATCATCTCCATTCACAGGGCCTAGATGAGCAGGAAAACACTAATCATGTCATCACTGTTCTGCATTGGAGCAAGCGCCCTATTTAGCGAGATAGCAGCGTGTAATTACTCTGTCCTCTGGGGCTGTGGCATTGTGGTGGGCCTGGCCAACGCCAAGAAAAGCAGCGGAGGAGCTGATTAACTTGGACTTACATCTTGCATTCTTTTGCAACGTCTTGCTGCGGCGAACTGCTTGCGCGCCACAAACAATCGTCGCTAATGGCATTCATTGATGACAAGTTTATGTTCCCAAAATACCTCAAAGACCTCCGCACACACAGAGCATAAACACACAAATGGAAACACGGTGCCACACATAAATTCTTATGTCTGCAATTTGCTAGTATGTATTCCAACACACAAACAAAGGACCGGCATGCTGTTATTGGCATATACTCGTTCACACATGCTGCAGCGCTTAAGGCCTGAAAAACTTTGATCTTCTTTCAGCTATTGTTGGGTGCCAAAATAACTAATTCACAGAAATGTGTCAACAGTGCTAAGAACTTGCAGCCATGCTTTTAGCGTTTTTGCTAACATTAGCATACTGACTCGATCAAAACTGATAAAATGATGGCAATAGCCAAGCATTGTGTTTGCCATGTTCACCATTATCAACAAGCAATTAGCACTCATCACAAAAGACCCTCACCAGCCACTTCATTAGGTACACCTTGCCAGTAGCATGTTGGACCCCCTTTGACTTCAGACCTGCCTTAATTCTTTATGGCGTAGATTCAGCAAGATGCTGGAAACACAGGTGGCACACCTGGTGAAGGGGGATTTTCATCTATATTTTGGGGGGTGCACCACATATATTCAACCCAAAGCTTAAAATACTGCCAGTCTAATATTTACAAGTGCATACCAGACGACCCAGCAATCCTCGCAGACTATTTGCATGTAGACTATTTATCACGCTATCTCTGTAAGACAGTCTCAGCAACAATTAGACTTGGTGACATTTATTTGGCCTTCAGCACTGACACACACATTCACAAGGACACTTCCTTCAAATGGGTATCATGAAATAGGAACGGGAAAGCCTCACAAGGACATCCTGGTACAAGTTGTTAGCTGTCATTTGTATACCACATTTCTAAACCACATGCACTGGCTAATAACATACTGCGTATAGTGTGTGTAACAGAAGAACACATCTGTGGTTCTGGTAAATAAAAATTTTGGAGTGGGAGTGCAAGGATAATAATCTATCTCTAAGAATATGCCGTACAGGCAATCAAAGTTATGGATCGCAATGTTTTACATGCATGGACTTAAGTCCATAAACATCTGTGTTTTTTCAGTGACAGCCGGAGAATGTTTATCTCAGCAGTCAAGCCAGTGAGGTGAAATGAGAGGGAGCTTATTTCGTGGTTTTGCAAAAACATAGCTGTGTGCTGCTACTACATCATGTGAAATTCTTTGTAAACAGAAGTGATCCAAGTGCATACCTGACTTTTCAACACATACAGTATCTGCTTAACATCCTGCCACAACAACAAATACTTCAATTCAATAGGGGCAGCAAGCCAACAAAAATACTGTCTGGAAACATATGCCATTAAAATATTTGATTATTTTTACAAAATAGCAACCCTACTAATAAAAAAAAAGTATCTTTCTCATGCAATTTTGACTAAAATAAGTGCGTCCAAAGATGAGGGCTCGGGATCTCTCCCCATAGGACATCTATGATCCTTTACATTCAAACTCTTTCACTTCTGTCCTCCACCTAGAATCCAGCAGTGTGAGCTGGGAGGGTGTGAAGATTAGCAGCTTATCCAATTAAGCATGTGCTAAGACCAGTTAAACTAATCAGACACATTTAAAGCCCACAGCCACACTGAAGTGCTGCCACAGATCAGCAGAGCCATGAAGAAAAGTGAGAATCCTAAACATAAAGAAGTTCCTAACTAACACTAGAGTAGGGAAAGCTGAGGTAGGTCAGGCATGAATATTATTGGGAAGAGACCACACACTGTCTTTAAGCATTGTCTATGCAAATATTATCTGCTAAAATCTTTTGAGATACTTTTTTAAGAAAACCAGCCAACCAAAACAAAACAGTGAGCTGAGATAAACTGCCTGAACTGTCATATTTTCTGTCAAATATGATGATAAAGGCGCATGAGACTCAAAGTGGGCAACAAAATACGCAACTCAAGACAAACCACCATGTTGGACAGACTCTGACTAGCAGCACAAATTACAATAATTTGACTGAAGTCATTCATAATTAGAGGATGTATTGTGCCAAAGTCTATGACATAATGATTCCTGGGCCACTTCTATGGTTTTCACTCATGGATTCTCCACTGACTGCAGAAAAAAGAAGAACTTTCTCTGGGCCTAATTCTCTATTAAATACTGCCCTCTGCAGGGCCGAAGTTGTATTGCTCAATGAGTGGGAACAAGTCCACTTTTCAAATTTTGTGGCATAAAAGAAGACACTGTTTTTTGGTCATGCTACCCACTCAGAGATTAATGTCACATACAGGCAGCTCTAAAAGGCATTTATGTGCCTTTCATGTTTGCCATAATTCACCCTGCAACGATGCCACCCTGGAGGTCAGCTTCAGAGGACAACTGAAGACGCTTTGATTGAAGGTGTCACAGGTCATTTATGTCTAAAGGAGAATTATGACACTTTTTTCCTCATTTGTCATCATGGCAGAGCTCAGGGTACATAGTCATGAATGTGTCTCCACCCACAAAGCTGGGTGGTCCTCTGAGCTGACCGTGACCCTAATAAAGACCTTTGTGCCTATATTGCGGCTCTGAGACAACACCTGCTCTGCCATGAACCTCACTTTTGTTGAAGTGTCAAGGGATACTGATTCATGACGCATTATGCAAAACAAAGAAACAAAAAACCCTATTTGCTATTAACGTTTGCTCAAAGATATCAGCTGGCTTTTATGACATGACATAAAATAAGTTTTAGTACAATTCATAATGGAATAATTATGGCCATTTTCATGGGCTCAGCCCTCATCTTGTCAACTATGATAGTCTTCTAGTATGTTTTAAATGGAGGGAAATCAGACACCATCCTGCAAGTAAAAACACAAACTACAGCTTTTATGATTTGTTCATATATTTGGCTCATTTCACCCACTGTAAGTAAAAAGACACTATTCACTATGCTAAAAAATCTTGAGCCACTCGTCATTTCTTTACATTTTGCTTGGAAAATGGGGAACAGTTGAATACTGAATACTGAACCAAGTCTGTTCAATTTTAACAAGCTTTAAAGTCAGTATTTGGTATGACCACTATTACTCTTTAACACAGCCTGAACTCGTATAGGCGAACTTTCTGGTAATTCAAGCAGTTCTCAGGAATAGTTCTCCAGGTTTCTTGAAGGACATTCCAAAGCTCTTCTTTGGATGTTGGCTGCCTTTTGTTCCGTTCTCTGTCAAGATGATCCCACACTGCTTCAATAATGCTGAGGTCCATTCATCCCTCCATAAAACCTGCTGACACTATTTTCAGTCCAGTTCTTGTATAATTTGGCATATCTCAGCCTTTTCACCCTCTTCCCCTTCCATAAGAATGGCTTTTTGACAGCCAATCTTCCATTGAGACATTTCTGATGAGGCCACAAATGGATCAGCTGAAGGGCCAGCTGCATCTCTCAGGTCCTGTGTCAGGTCTTTGCTGGATTTTTTTACCCCCCTGTTTCCTGAGAACATGACTTTCAGATACTGTTTGTCTGCTGTAGAAAATTGTTTTTAGCCCTGCCACTTCTTCTTGTGTCCTCCACATGTCCAGTTTCCACATTTAAAAAAAAAAAAATTTGTCTTAATAATTTATTTACTTGTTGTGAAAACAGCGCTTGTCTAAAACACCGTACTTTCAGCAGTTCCCTTGTATTCTTCCCAAGGGGTTGACACAGCGGATTAATCCACATTGGTAATTAGGCAGAGGGTGTCTTTCCTGACACAACCCTCCTTGGTTAGAAGGGCTTGTATCCCCACCTGGAATCGAACCAGGGACTGTTCTAATGTAAGGTAAACACTGCTGTACACTTTATTCTATTTATCTTTATTGCATTCACTGTATTTCCAGGTCTGTTACATGACATGAAAATGTATTTAATGTGAAAGAGTTTAGGCCACGGTAATGGTGTTTTCGTATGTATGTGTAAAATTAAAAACAGGTGCTGGCATTCATTTGCCCAGCCAGAGATAATTTAGCTCAAGTTTTTTTTCCCACAACTACCAACAGTTATTACAAAAAATAGTTGCCAAAGTAGCTAAAGCTCTACCAAAGTCCTTCCTTACATGTTTTCTCTGGTTGAACATCTGTTAGTTCCTAGACTTTTAGGGTTGTAACTCGTGAAAAAAGCTAGCATCACCTTTCATATATGGGTTATTACCAATTTACCAACCTTTTTGATGATTTTTAAAGTAGAAATACATTTTTAAGAAAAAACTAAGGAATTTAATTGTACCTTCGACTGCTCCCTTGTATTCTCGCCAAGGTGTCACCACAGCGGATTAATCCACACTGGCATTTTGGCAGAGGTTTTACACCAGATGCCCTTCCTGACACAACCTTCTATGGTTAGAGGGGATTGTGTCCCCACCTGGAATTGAACCAGGGACCTTTCGCTTGTAAGACAAATGTGAAACTACTACTCTACAGGGATACCTAATTTTGCTCATCTTAAATATTTTCTTTCACCACCCTTATAATTTAGCTTCCAGTTCATGTTGATTTTGCTCAGCTGGTTTAAACCAGAGGTCTCCAACTTTCAGCTCTTTTGCCCATCTCCAGGGGCTCCCTGTGGCTTTGACAAAAAAAAACTGAGATGAGTATGGAAATAAACAATATTTTCATTTTTAGTGATCATTCAAGTAAGAGATTGTTTACATGAATGAATGAATGTAAACCTATGAACTGCTGACTTATGCTCTGCAGTTGGATTCTAGGCAAAGCCAGACTGATACTGGCTTCTTTTCTTTTTTTTACTTTTACCAGTTTTAAAGGTTTTGGGCTGCTGTGTGTTTAAATGATCAATTTATTTGCACACAGTGGCCAATCTTAACAGAAACTCAAACATGGTAATAGATGTTTTTCCTCACCCTTACAGTTGTTCTGTTTTGTTTTTAACAACAATGAAAAAGTAAACCTTTTAAAATATTTTAGTTCTATAATTTCATAAATGCAACAAAAACATAGCGTTGTCATGAAAATGCAACTTTGGTCCACTGCAAACTAGTTACTTGTGTTAAAAGTGTGAAGGTTTCACAAGAGGGAATCAATGGCAGGACATGGATAAGTTAAAGTTCATGGTTGCTTAATGAAAAGGAGAGAGGTTACAATGAAACAGACTGCACACTTTAATGTGTGATATTTTACAGAGTCCAGCATGTACAGCTGAGGCAGGTGCTCTCAGTGTTTCAGGCAGTATCTCCAAATCTGGGGGTTTC
This sequence comes from Etroplus canarensis, assembly GCA_015106775.1. Taxonomy (NCBI): domain Eukaryota; kingdom Metazoa; phylum Chordata; class Actinopteri; order Cichliformes; family Cichlidae; genus Etroplus; species Etroplus canarensis. Next base: position 527 of record VUQH01033578.1, on the reverse strand, counting down.
AGGCAAGTCTAGAGATTCAGAGCTTCTGTGAATGAGAATGGGTCAGGCAAGCTTGACAGGAGGAGAGAGGATGCAGGCATGCAGGTAAGCGACTAGAACAAGGAGCTGTCACCGTAAAGGTGAGTACACAGCAAAAGGAGGTTTCTTTAAAGCTCTCAAAAGCAAGAGTGGTTTTGCTTACTATATGGTGAGTAGTTAAATAAGCTGGCAATGATCAGTGAAGAGGACCAGGGTTATATACTGCAGGTGAGTAATGACGTGGAGCAGGTGCACCTGTCAGACTCCTCCTTAACCCATTCCTGAAAACTGAACAGAGTTAATCTACTCACACCGGTCCACTCAGCCAGATAGGGAAGAAGAAATAGAGCACAAGTGAGAGAGAGAGTATTCTTCCCAAAGGTTGCCACAGCAGATTCATCCGCATTGGCAATTTGACAGAGGCATTATGCTGCGTTCTTATGGATTATTTTAACACAATAAATAGTAATGTTGATACGCTAATTTATACTTAAAAGAGTGTGTCACCT
>VUQH01033575.1:32634-75287 GCA_015106775.1 Etroplus canarensis | reverse complement strand
TTTCCCCTCTCTTTTTTTTCTTTTTTTTTTTTTTTTTTTTATAGCCGCCGAGTGGCAGAAATTGCTCAGAAGCTCGTAAAACAGATCACATGGTGCTGCCATCATGAGGTGAAAAGGCAAATTGCATTCTGAACTTGTACAATTTATTAATTAATTGAGGGGGCGGTGGCGGTTAAGGTGCTGGGCTCATGATTGGGAGACATTGAGTTCGAATCCCAGCCAGACCACCACCATCCCAAGGCCCTTAGGCGAGGCCCTAATCGCAAAGTGCCTCTGCTCACCCAGCAGCAAAAATGGGTACCAGTAAAAAACATAAAATATAAAATACTGGGATGGTAGGGCTATGTTCAGATGCTGTGTGATTATGTCTGCAAATTAAAAGAAAAAAAATCTGTTTGACAGTGTCGGTGGGCCATAAATTATACTTTTTTAAGATAAGAGCTATGGACCATATAAAATCTGACCTTGAGTCGTGATTGGCCAGACTTTGGACATGTCCGTCCTAGCCTCTCCACAGGACCAATGCAGTAGTGTAAATCAGCCATAACTTGTGACTATAAGTGGAAGGATATCAGCTAAATGGTGACATCAGGTTAAAACATTTACCTGGTCATTATCTACATTTTAGTGATGTTATTGTGAGTATATTAACATGCTGATGATAATGTTTAGGTCAAAGCGCCAATAAGTCTTACTACAACCTCCCGAAGATGTTAGCTTGTCTCTCACACCTGTCTGTTGTTTTTATTGTATGTTACAGAGGACAAATATGAGAGGACACTGACAGTAGATGGAGAGGAAACCACACTCATTGTCATGGATAACTGGGAGACTGACAAACTGGTACAGTGTTTGTGTGTGTATGTGTGTTAAGGATAGTATAGTGACCTAAAACTGATATCTAAGAGTAAAAAACAATTTAGCTAACATTAAATGAAAAATAAAAACTAGACATAAGAAAAAATAAAAATTAAGATACACTGGAAATCTACAGGAAATATCTTAAGTTTTAGTCTTTTTTCAGTTTGGTCAAATTTGAAAACACAGCCAACTTTGGGGCATCTGTTTATGGAGACTAATATGTCAATATAACTGAAGTCTTGTATTGTTTTACTGTGTTATTAGACTGTTCTGTATTCCTTAAATCTTACAATTACTGCCTTAAAATGCCTGTTATGGCATTTAATGTTTAAAAAGAAGACTTGTACTGTGGAACTGTTCCATAAACTGTTTTGTATGGGGCCAATTTCATTAAAAATCTTTAAAAAAATGTTGCAAATACCCAGAAATTTGCCAAAAGGCTGACAAAAAAAAGTTCTGTGGACCTTGGTGTCATTTGATTTTTTTTTCCAGTGTGCTAAACAGTTGATCCAGCTGTGCAGCACATCATAAGCAACCAATATCACTTGAAGCTAAATTTATAGTCCTGCAGTGTTGTCCATTTGCACAGCTCTCTGGTAATATGTACAGTATTATGAGAATTAAACCAATGCAGAGGCTACAGAGACACATCTTCATGTAGCCCTCCAAAAAGCTGCTTAACTTTGACCAAGTAGCTGATACGATCCGGTTTAAAACATGGGTTCCTCCTTGTCTATGTTTATGTCCCCCTGACAGGAGGGCGAGGACGGCTCCTCTCACAATGACTGTCTAAAGGTGGGGAGTGCTTACGTCATTGTCTACTCCGTCACTGACCGCTCAAGCTTTGATTCTGCTGCTGAGCTCCGCATTACGCTGCGACGCACCCGCCAGGCTGAAAACCTTCCCATCATCCTCGTGGGAAACAAGAGCGACTTAGTCCGGTCCAGAGAGGTTGCTGTGGAAGGTGGGGGTCAGAGGTCACAGTGCAAGACTTACAGGCACACTAATAATGAACTGATACTACTTTATCAATATTTCTATGTGCATATTTTTCCCCAGAGGGCCGAGCATGTGCGGTCGTGTTTGACTGTAAGTTCATTGAGACATCAGCGTCACTTCAGCACAATGTGGCTGAACTGTTTGAGGGCGTGGTACGACAGATCCGCCTTCGTCGGGACAGCAGCGAGGCCATCCAACGCAGACGCTCCGTCTATAAACGGCAAGAGAGCCTAACCCGTAAGGCTCGGCGCTTCCTGGACCGACTGGTGGCACGTAACAACCAGCGCATGGCGGTGAAAGTGCGGTCTAAGAGCTGCCATGACTTGGCTGTTCTCTGACTTCACTAATCCACCAGGAGGTTTTTTTTTTGACTCAATGAAGTTCTCTCTGGTTGTGGATCATAGAGGTGTCTGCAGTGATTTTTGAAGTCAGACAAAACCATGAGGAGTGAACTACATTATCAAACAGTTACATACGCACTCTGATCAGTGTGACCAGAATTTCCCTGTTTGACCATTTGATGTCAAACATTTCGTGACATTTTCACAAGATGACTTCAATCTTGAGACACTAGTGTTCAGTGTTCAGTGTGTGAATGTGTGTGGATCATGTCCTGTAGTTTTCACTGTCTCCATTGTGCTGTTGTCCTGACGTTTGTACTGTTTTTAGTTCCACGCTGTGCAGAATAAAGTCTTAACGGAATCGTTATCTGAAAATCATGTCTCATATAACCATGTATAAAAGATGGGCATAGTCACTCAGCATTTTGGCTGTTGCCATGAAGGTTTTTTGGAACTAGAAGTGACCATATATGGACAAGAGGATGGAGTGCTACTGTGAATTAACAGCTAATGCTAGCAAGCTTGGTGAATAAGATATACTCGCAAACTGAACAGCTGCAACTGCAGATATTTATCCTAGATATTTCACAGTCAGTATTATTACAAAGTGGACACACAGCAACTCAGCCACGAAGTGACAGATCATGTAAAGTTATAGAGCGGGGTTGTTGAGTGCTGTGGTGCATAGTGTGAAAAGTTCCCAAAGCTCTGCTGACTCAGTAACTGCAGAGTTCCAGACCTCCTCTGGCATTAACATCAGCACCTGGAGCTTAATAGCATGAGTTTCCATGGCTGAGCAGCATCCAAGCATTACATCACGCAAGCCCAATGCCAAGTATTGCATGGGGTGATGTAAAATACACCACCACTGGACTCTGGAACAGTGGAAACATTCTGTGGAGTGATAAAGCGCACGTCTCTATCTGGCAGTCTAATGGATGGTTTGGTGAACACCAGGAGAACATTACCTGCCTGACTGCACTGTGCCAACTGTACAGTTTGATGGAGGAGGGATAATGCTATGGGTTTGTTTGTGCAGGGTTGGCTTGGGCCCTGTAGTGAAAGCCCTGTCTTACGACTTCAGACTACCAAGACATTTTGGACAGTTCTTTTTGTGGGCACAGTTCGTAGAAGGCCCTCTATTTCACCTGTTTGGTTGTACCCCAGTGAACAGAGATTACAAGCCAGGCCCTTTCATCCAGCATCAGTATCTGCAAAAGTTCCCACAGACACACTTCAAAATTTTGCAGAAAGCATTCCCAGAAGAATGGAAACTGCTGAAGCTGCAAAGGGGTGACTAACTCCAAATCAATGAATGTGGATTTAGAATGGGATGTCATAAAAGCTCCTGGAGGTGTGATGTATAGGTGGCCCAATACTTTTGTCTATATAGTGTAGGTAAGCAAAGAAATGAAGTGAAATGGGGCCTAGCAACTGTTAACTGTCTTTTAATTTAAAAGTTATATTTAAAATGTATTATGTGCTTTTTTAGGAGATTTCTTTAATATCTGACATAGTGTATCTTATTTTTTATTTGTACCTTCGGCTGCTCCCTTGTATTCTCCTCAAGGGGTTGCCACAGTGTATTAATCCACATTAGAAATTTGGCAGCGATTTTATACCTGATGCAACCCTCCATGGTGAGAGGGGCTTGTGTCCCCACCTGGAATTGAACCAAGGACCTTTGGGTTGTAAGGTGAATGTGTAAACCATTACACTACAGGGACACTCATTTCTTTAATTAGCAATCTGAAATTCTCATATGATTTACTCTTATTTTCTCAGGTATAAGCTCTCTACACGAGATGCAGGGATGAAACCTGTGTTTCACTTTAAATAAACACTCTGTCAAGCCTCCTAGATATTCACTGTTGTCTTGATGAGTTGTGGTCCGTTGAAAAAGAGGTTGTTTACTGAGAGGCCTCCATGATGACACAGTCACATGCTGACACCTCTCTGTGGTTGACAAAAAACAGGTGAGTGTTTAGGACAGTGACTTTTTATGCACTCAGTTTAGCACCTCAGGCTTGCAGACAATCCCCAAATCTAACATCTATAAGCTGCTGAACTGAATGCTGGAAACTATTATTAATAGTTTTAACTTCTATTATACACTGCTAGGATATGTATGTTATGGGCCCAAATATGAAGCAGTGACTACTGCAAGTGAAGGATTATGGGTATGCAACCAATGCAGATATGCTTGTGTGCAGTGGTGGAGTATTTTTTTTTAAACTGTGTCTTATATAAGAGTAGCAATACCACACAATAAAAACACCTCACTACAAATTAACTACGCATTATTGACAAATTTTAATTAAAACATCAAAAGTATGAAATGCCTAGAGCTTGGCCAGTATGCCTTGCCTTAAATCTGACCCTTGACTTTTGAACCCACAATCCTGTAAATGTTATCAGATCTTCTACCCATTATAGGTATTAACCACACAAGGTTTGGTAAACATCCAGCAAACAAGTCAGCTCCTATAGTGGTAATTGTTTTAACAGACACACGGATGGACATCAAAGAAGTTATCAGTTTTCCTATTATGGGTATTAACAATACAAGCATTGACATGGATCCAGAAGTCCAGTCAGCTGTTATGGTTGTCATGTAATTATCACTGATTACCCCTGTGACCTTGACCTCATGATCTCTAAAATGTTATCAATTCTTCTGCACATCATGGTGATCAATCATACAAGCACTGATGTGATCCAGCAGCCCAGTCAGCTCCTATGGACTTTGACCTTTAACCTCATGACCTCAAAATGTTATCAGCTGTCCTACTCATTATGGCAGTTAAGTATAAAACTTGGCTAGGATCCAGCTGCCCAGTAAGCATCTACAATGGTAAAAATAATTTTATTAATTACTCTGTGTGACCTTAACCTTTGACCCCACAACCTCATAAATGTTATCAGATATTCTACCGAACACAGGTATTAACCACACAAAGTTTGGTAAAGATCCAGCAAAGAGGCAACTAATGGTAACAAGATTTGTAAGGGATGGATGGACAGACAACCTGAAAACATAATCCCTCATTGGAAGAAGCATAAAAAGTAAGTACTCTGCAAATAAATGTCACCAACAGTACCTTATAGATTAATATTTTGCTGCATATGTTTAAGATTTAGCTCACTGAAATTACATTAATACAATATATTCTATCAAATCATGCTTGCTATCTGGCTGTCCTATGAGGATTACAAATTCTAGTAATTTCACTACATGATTGAATTTCCAATGACACCATCCACGACTGGTGTCAACAACAACCAACCATCGACACTCTAATCAAGCAGCGATGATTGCGCTGGTTTGTCCATGTCTGCTGAATGAACTCAGACCGACTACCATATCAGCTCCTTTGGCAACAACAGCCAACTCGCTGGAAAATTCAATGTACTGTGCCAAAGAAGATACAGACAAAACACATCAAGGAGGATCTGAATGCACAACGGCTTGCCTCAGAGAGGCAAAGACAGCAGCTGGAAACATCAATATGTGGACGAGCATCATCGTGGAACTCAGGCAACCAGCAGCACCCACAGCAGCGTACTGACTGAGAGGAAGTCCCCATCCCCCAAATGTCAGCTAGGGACCAAAGAGAGAGAGAGAAGAGATGAGGACCACATATCTCCAAAAAACAGCTTTTGATGAGATCAGAAAAACAGGCCTACACCTTGATTTAAGCACAACAAAATAGTGAATTAACAAAATTACAAAAACGTGCCTCTGTAGTGTAACGTTTTTCACATTTGCCTTGCACACAAAAAAATCCCTGGTTCAAGTTCAGGTGAGGGCACAGGAAGGGCATCTGGTGTAAAATCTCTACTAAAATTACCAATGCAGATTAAGCCGATGTGGCGGCCTCTTAGGGAGAATACAAGGGATCAACCAAAGGTACTACATACAATATACAGTACATAAATAGATAAATGAAACTCACTGCTGAATTAAAAAGACTTGAGCCCTGTGCAACATGGTTAACTGAATGGTTACCAAATGGGTGGCAGTGGCTCAGCATGATGGTGAACGGCTAGGAACCAGGGGGCTGCTGATGTGGCGCTGGCTTGATGTTCACCTGTGGCAGTTGGAGCCCCCCCCAAGCAAGGCACTGAACCCCCACTGTGCTCCTTGGTGTCTGCAATGGGCTCCCTTGTTCTCTCTCACCTCTCTTTGTGTGTACGTATCTGTATCACTGCACTGCATGTAAAGTGTGTATATATAACTACAAAATAGATTAATAGATTAATAAAGCACATCTTCTATTTCTTCTTCTATCTAAGGGGTGCTTAAAAATATTAATGAAAACTTTGTTAACTTTGTAGATTTGGTCTATCGAATTATTTTTCATGCAAGCAAACCCACAAATGCTGATGCCGTCTTCACCACTTTAACTTTCCTGTTTTATTAAACCAGACCTGGTAGGAGTTGATGTCTCCTCTCCATCAAAGGCGTTCTTTCCTGACATGCTAAGGGAGTTATTAAAAGTTCACACTGTGCTCTAACTCCTCTACATTGCATGTTGGCCAAGGTAAGACAAGACTTATCTGTTAAGATGTCCTTTTCTCATTTAATTGCTAATGCTCCCTCTGTTTCCATACATATCTGTGTCAATTGTAATTGATCTCAGAGCAATGAAAGCAGAGCCAGCGGAAGCTTTTTTTGCACACTAGTTTCCTGTTAGTCTTCCATCAGTAATCTAGCAGAGACCAAAGGTTTAACCACAGTATGTATGTGCAAACAACCAAAAAAGCTGCTGGTCTCAGCGTGATCAGCTCCACTCTTTGCTGATGAGACAACGACATCAAAATGACAGAAAGCTGGACGTGCCTGTGGATCATCCACAGCTCCTCTAGTGGCATTCCAGAATAAAACTATGGAGCTGGAACTGAGCAAAACAACTTACCTTTAGCATGCTAATGTTTATTATGCAATGTTCATTGCATAATTGCATGTCTATATTTGATATTTAGCACTAAACACAAGTTTGACTTTTTACCTGCTGATCAGCAAAGTTGTTACTGCCTATCCTGGTTTAGCACAAGTGTAAAACATTATAACATTGCTGAGGTATTTCATGCAAAGCCAACAGACTGCTGCTGATACTCAAGGAAAAGTAAGATTGATTAACCAGACACCAAAAAATTCATGGAATTGAATCTGCAGTGCTGTAAAATAACATCAAATAGGTTTCCATCAGCAGCAGTTTATCTGAAACCCACATCGACAGAGTGGTTGTCCCAGTTTTTACAGATCAAATATCCTATCTGTTTATTGATCGGACATTTCAGTGACATACATTTACACACTCACACACAGACAGACAGACACACACACTTACACATTGTGGCTGCACAGGGACAGTAGATGGAGGAGGGCTGTTGAACATTGATTTGATGAGGGTAATGGAAAGAATGCATGACTCTGCTCAACCCAGATGACACATGCACACACTCATGCTCCCATGCATGCATACGCACGCACACACATGCACATACACACAGTGAGGTGTAAACATCCTCTCAGTGGAGGAGGACCAGAGACTGAGCTGTGAGTTCAACTCCCTCCTGAATCTCTTATGAATAGAAACATTTTTTATTTAAATTCCTCCTTAATGTTTCCTCTAAGTTGATCAGTCTTTGAAGTGGACATATTATGCTCATCTCTAGCTCCATTAATTTTATTCCTGGACTCCACTAGAGCAGTAGAGCAACTTAGGGATATATTTGGGATATATCCTCTCTCTCTGACTGAGCCAAGAGTAGAAAAACTGTCTGAAACTGAGTGCTTAGAGCAGCCTGAAGCCTGAGCTTTTCACTCAGAGATTACATGTACATATACTGACCTCATTATTTAGAAATGAACTATGCATAATAGGTCCACTTCAACAGTATTTGACGAAGCTCATATAAGGAGAAAGAAGGAGTGATGGAAGCACAAACAAGACAGTCAACAAGAAGACCACAGACTGTGTCCCATTTTGGACTTTTTGTTGTATGTATTATTATTTTTGGCTTTCTGTGTACTATCTGTTTGTTTATGCTTAGTAAATTGCAGTGTTTAGTTCCCAATTTTAACCCAACATATTAAAAATATTGCTGAAATGTGATTCAGTGTGCCTTGAACTTACTATATGTGATGAGCTGGACTGAGACTGGCCTGGGTAAAGCAGTTCTTCGTTCAGTTCTGAAATACTGTCCTTGGCTAATTACTGAGCAGGAAACAATCCTGAAAGGCACAGACTGAGAGAAACCCCTATGTAGGTCTATCTGCGCCTCAACACACTGCCACTGACCTGAACATGATTCTTAATAACATTTCAAACATTTCAGTCCCTTTGAGGTGCATTTGATTTACTGACATGGAGCAGAGAACACAGAAAATCAAACACCCGCCTGTGTTTATTTAAGCTACACAGTTTCCACTCTGTCTGTCTCCGTGTCTCTGGTGCACTGTGCAGACATCAGTCCTGTAACTGCCTCTTTATTCACCATCTGACACCACCAAGATCTACAGGAATGTAAACTGGCTGCAGTTAAACTGTGTTACACTCTGGCTCTCCCTGCTGGCTGCATGCTGTCTGCAAGGTCCTTCATTGCTTTTTCTTGAAACCAGTGGTTGGTCAGGTGTGGAGCTGCTGCTGGTGGGAAGTGAAACTATAGTGAATGGACATGATTTTTTTTTTTTAACATTAAAAATAAACAAGTGAATGTTTACTGATGCAACTGCACTGATATGCACCTTTATTTCTCTGCCAAATTACCAATTATCCCCTGCGGTGACCCCTTGGGGAAAATACAAGGGAACAGATGAAGGTACATTTATTTAATTAAAATTCTACTTGAGTCTTTGGGTACCGTTAGTGACTGATATAATTACAGGGTGTGGAACATGCATTTTTGTTGTGGTATGCCACACATTTTTCAGCTTTAAACTAAGAGAAAAAAAAAATTCTCTTTAAATGCACAAGCTTTAACTGAAAAACCACAATAAGTCAGAATTACCTCATATTTTTCTTCTGCCACAATATATTAAGTTATTAATAGCCTCCATGACCTATTCTTTTCCATACCTGGTGCAAATACATTGTATTCACAAAGAAAAATATTTTGGAGAACTTCCCACAGTGCATGTGGGAACACAATAAACACAATATACAACACTTTTAGCTTAACTGTGTTGTGTGTGTGTTTCATTTCAAAGTCAAATACTACATTTTAAAGCAGGTGATTATAAATGCAAATTTCAAGATCTACATTTGATTACTTTGATTTTTATCTCATCTCTCTTCCAGACTGTGTTTGACATAGGTCTAATTGTGACCCAGGACCAAACCAGTCCAGGCCTTTTTCGACTCTCCTATGGGCTTAGGGGGAATGTGCCAAGTGTGGTATGAGGGAGGGGGAGTTTGGTCTGATGCTTGAAGGATATGGCAATTAATCTGTCAAAGGGCAGGTACATCTTTTAATATGGTTACATGTGTTTCCTTACTGTTGCTTTATAACCATTATCTTATGATTGTGCAATGTTAATATTAATATTAATGTTAATATTTTGCAGTGGTGGGAGCTACTGGCTATACAGGCAAGAGGTGCGGCTTTTCTTGAGGGGTACTGTGTGTCAGGCTGTCGTGGTCATGACTATACCCCATTCAGTGGGCCCCCATAGCCTACTGAACAGGGCATTGCCCGGTACAGAATAGGGTCACTCTTTATGTGGGACTATGCAGCATTTTTTATTCCTTGTCCCCCTGTCCCACACTTGAGACAATGTCCCACATTTTGACCAGCTCTGCAGGACATGATAACTGATGATGATAACTGCCTCTGCTGTCACAGTAGTCGTGGGCATCCTGTGACAGCAATCAGTCCTTCACATTGTGCACCACACTGGTTTATGCAAAATGCCGAAGTTTATTCAGGAGTGCGACTGTACGGAGAGGACCAAGGCCAGCCTTTTTCAAGTCAGCTCTGATTTGTTCTGGCAAATTTGTGCAGTGTCTTCCTCGACGTGCCTGATATCTGTTACAGCCAACCACTGCAAACTGAAGAGCGTTCTGGGCTGGGGATTCTTGGGTCATGCGGAGGATGTGGCCCAGCATAGCCCAACGCTGTCTTCTGATCATAAAGGACAGTGAACCAACTGTAAATGGTATTATTGCAAAGTGAAACATCTTAATCGTTGAATTCAGGTGTTTTATTCAGTTTCATTGCCACAGATGTGCAAAATCAGCATCTAGCCATGCAGTCTGCCTTTACAAACATTTGTGAAAGAATGGGTTGTTCTAAAGGGCTCACTGAACTCCACTGAGGTACTGTAATAAGATGCCACCTTTACAACAGGTGAGTTTGTAAAATTTCTTCTGTCTTAGACGTTCTACAATTAATAGCAAGTGGCATTATCGCAAAGTGGAAGTGTTTAGGAACCACAGCAACTCAGCTACAAAGTGACAGGATATGTAAAGTTGGGTCACGGAGGACTCAGGCTCGTAGTGCATGGTAGTCACCAACGCTCTGCTGACTCAGTGACTGCAGAGTTCCACATCTCCCCTAGCAATAACATCAGCACAAAAACTGTGCCCAGGGAGCTTCGTGGCATGGGTTTTCATGGCTGATCAGTTGGGTGGAGTGGTGTAACACGCCGATACTGGACTCTGGAGCTGTGGAAACATATTCCATGGAGCGACGAATCACATTTCTCTATCTGGCAGTCTGATGGACGAGTCTGGGTTTGGTGAAAAACAAGAGACCATAACCTGCCTGACTGCATTGTGCCAACTGTTAAAAATTAGTAGAGGAGCAATAATGCTATAAGGTTATTTTTGTAGGGTTGGGCTTGGGCCTCTTAATTCCAATGATGAAAAAATCTTAATGTTTTAGCTTACCAAGACAGTTGGATAATTCTGTGTTTTCAGCTTTGTAGGAACAGTTTCGGGAATGCCCTTTTCTATTCTGGCATGACTGTACCCCAGTGCACAAAGCAAGGTCCATAAAGGAGTGCTTGAATGAGTTTGGTGAGGAAGAACTTGACTGGCCTCTCACCTCAACCCCATCCAAAACCTTGACCTAGAATAGATATCACAAGCATGCAGACACACTACAGAATCTTATAGAAAGCCTTTGCAGAAGAGTGAAAGTTGTTATAACTGCAAAGGGAGGACCATCTCCATACTAATGCCTATGGATTAGGTGTAATGTGTAGGTGGCCCAATACTTTTGTTTGTACGTGCCATGTATGCATCTGTACATTGGGCTCATTCAGTCTAGCTAAATGTTATCTGTTTATGATTCAGAATCAGTAAAGAATCAGAATACTTTATTAATGCCAGGGGAAAATTGCATTGTGTTTCAGACGCTCAGTTAGATATAAATAAATATAGATTTGAAAGGCAAGAAAATGAAGATTAAAATAAATAAATGATATTAACCCGTCTGTAGAAATTGCAATGTGTAACATAAATAACTCCAAAGTTATATAGACAATATGTAATATATACACTTTGAAGCTGCTCAAGATGTCACATGGAGGAATTATAGAGTTTGATGCCCACAGGTTGGACTGATTTCCTGTGGCATTCTGTGGTGCATCATGGTGGAATGAGTCTTCTGCCAAACGTGCTCTTGTGTCTGTCCAGCATGTCATGGAGAGGGTGTGAAGGATTGTCCAATATTGTTCTTGGACAGAATCCTCCTTTCTGACACCACTGTCAGACAGTCAAGCTCCACACCCATGACGTTACTGGCCTTGCAGATCAGTTTGTTGAGTCTGTTGGTGTCCACTACTCTCAGTCTGCTGCCCCAGCACGCCACAGCACAGAGGATGGCACTGGCTACCACAGACTCATAAAACATCCTGAGCATCGTCCGGCAGATATTAAAGGACCTGAGTCATCTCAGAAAATAGAGACGGCTCTAGCCTTTCTTCTGTGTTTAATGAAGTCCAGTTTATTGTCTATGTGAACATCGATGTATTTGTATTCAGAATATTTGTAAAAAAGCAATTTTGAATTGGCCTGTTGTGGCTTTTTTTTGTCATTTTGGAACTGGCTGTAAACACATAGCTAGGCCTACCTTTTAGCTAAACTGAATCAAGAATGGGAACAGTAATTATGATCAATGAAACTGCAGACTACCAGCATTGTCACTGCATCTTGATTCCAAAGATTTCCAGGACCTATAGTACTGGAAAATGTTTTTGAGCTTTAGTGAGAGCTTGCTAGCTCTTTTTTCATTTTCAGTCTTTATGCTAAACTAACTAACTTCCTTGAGACTGTTGTTCCATGTTGACGATGATGAGAACAGCCGCAATCATGCATGTCAGCAAAAAGGCAAACTTGCCAAAATGTCTATTGCTTTTAATGGCTAGAATTATATTTTTGTCAACTTGGTAGGCATAATAACATAGCTAGAAATTATAGTGGGACAATGCTTTATCCTGCTAGGTCTATAAAATGATTGAATCTTAATTTACACTACCAATATGAGTTTCCTCTGAAGGTTGACTGGGCACTCCCTCAGAGATAGTATGAGGAGCTTGGTCACCCGGGATGGACTCAGAGTAGAGCCATTACTCCTCATTGCCGAAAGAAGCCAGTTGAGGTAGTTCGGGCATCTGACCAGGATGCCTCCCAGGCACCTCCTAGGTGAGGTGTTTCAGGCATGTCCAAGTGAGAGGAGGCCCTGAGGCAGACTCAGAACACCCTGGAGAGATTACATCTCTCGGCTGGCTTGGGAATGCCTTGGTGGCTGGGGGAGATGGAGGTCTGGACGTCTCTGCTTAGACTGCTTCCTCCTCAACCCGAACTCATATGAGAAAATGGATGGAATTATTGGTATATGCTTTTCATTTTAGTCTTTGTTGGGTGGCTAACCCTTCTAGCCTTAAATGCTAGAAGAAACACACGAGGTTGGGTGACCTTTGACTTTGTTGATAGATTTTTTCCATACAAATTTGGTCTTGAGTTGTGCGGTTAAAAATACTGTGTGATCCCTCTTATATTCCCTATAGCTAATCTCTACAATCAGAATGTAATTTAGAGGTGAGCCCTACATTAAAAATGCAGTCCCTATAGTGTCAGCATGCTTTAAACCATGAGTGTATATTTCTGCCATCCATAGTCGCTAATGTATGCTAATGCTTTTTAAAATGGCCAGAGTAGAAGCATTGTTCCATTCTCCATGCAACACTGAGATCCCTGATGAGTCTATCAGTTAAAAATTGCATGAACTGTCATCATCATCATCCCAATTTTTTCCACCTGAACAGCCATGAAAAATAAATACTGTTTAATATACCGTTTGTGCTTTTGTTAACATTGCTTCTTTTCGGTGAATTTAGGATGCAGGTAAATGGCTTTAACCACTGCTTTCTCATCTACTCTATACTGAGCGTACATTCAATAACCAAGGTTTTGGACTTTTTTTTCCACTTTCTCCTCTCCTGCTGCCCTCCTTTCTTCATGATGCACTCGTAATTGTTGTTGTGGCCTTTGGATATAATAGGCTGACCTTGTGATGGATATGCAGAACTCTTTTTCTTTCCTCCACAGGGACGTGTACAAATCGAAAACGGGGCCCTATCTGTATCTACGTTAAACCTGTCAGATTCTGGGATGTATCAGTGTGTGGCTGAAAACAAACATGGAATTATATATTCCAGTGCCCAACTAATGGTGTTAGGTAAGATTGCCTCCCTCCTCCTGTTTTTATCCTGTTTATCTGTCTATGCGTTTGATCATCTCCTCAGATAAAAACCAGCAGCCTGCTATAACTTTCCTCAGCAATCAGTCTGTGCACGCATTTGATGTCACCATGGGCTCTGCCAGCAAAAATATGAATCTGATAGAGTGTCTCATTTTACTTTCAGTCATTTCATCTATTGATTTGGATACTACAAACACATTGTTTTGTGGCATTGTGCATGCTTTCGCATGTAGACGGTATTGATTTATTTGCAAAGCTTTGATGACTTCCATCTGACTGGCTCGATGAGAAATTCAACTCTCTTGATACATGTGATGACAACTGAGTGTCCTAATGATGGCTAACAAAAAGTGATGAGCACAGACAATAGCTGATGGCTCGAGACATGGTTGAGGTGGATGTTGTGTGCATGCATATGTGTAGCTGAACAGTGGGGAGACTAGTGGCTATAGCTTTGAGCTCAGTAAGCCTTTGTGCTTAGTTTGGGCTGAGATTTCAATAAAGTCAAATGAGAGTTGATCTCAATACAACACAGCTGATCTGCAATGGTTGAGGTTGCCCACACACACACACACACACACACACATATATATTCACACATTTAATCTCACACCTTTCTCTGCTTCCCTTCACACAGCTTCACCTCCTAGTTTCTCCAAAAGTCCACTGAGGGCCTTGCTAAAAGCTCGCTCAGGCAGCGAAGTCACTCTTGAATGCAAGCCTCAGGCCTCACCCCCAGCAATTAGCCTTTGGAAGAAAGGGAGTGAGATCCTACAGAGAACCGAAAGGTAGGATGAAAGTCCAAGCGTATATTCCTGGCAGCTTTCATTCACATTCACTGGAAGTCAACTTGTTTCAATAGTGCATTTGGCATTTGTGGAGATGCATAGAAGGAAAGGCTAATGAGAGATCAGGGTGCCCACCGGGAAAATTGCTAATATACTGCGTGCCCCCTCATGTGCAAATAGTTCAGTGTGAAGGATGAAGATGCTAGGTGGTCATATCAACACTACCTGTGTTAAATATTTAAGAAGATAAAAGGCTGGTAAAGGCAGTTGCTGCTTCTCTTGTAGACAGAGGAAAGAATTCAAGAGAGTGAAGCTGAGCAAAACACCTGTAATTATCTATTTTATCATGACAGACAAAGAGATACAAGAGCTTGATTGATGCAATCACCAAACATAAGAGAGCTTTAGTGTACACTGGAGAGCAGAAAAGTCTCAGTAGACAAGAAACTCTGCGCGCAGACATAAAGACAATGAGGAGACATCAAGCATCACTTTCAGCAGTATAACGTGGTGCTTCATTTAGTTTGTTGTCCTTTTTTCTGATTTCTTATTGGATACACAAGAACACAAAAGAAGTATTTAAAGGTGGAGAGTTCCAAAAGCATATCAGAGGCAAGGAAGGACACATTTCAGCAATCCACCTGCAGACTTTTCGTCATCTCAGCTGGCAAGAGACAAAAAGCTTAGACGGAGATTGCGCCGTGCTGCAAGTTAGCACGCGCTCACGAACACTTTGTAACACGCATTCACTCACAACAGGACAGTCTGAATTAAAAAGTTAAGCGCAGGCGTCCCAGCACACAGAAGAAATGCTGTTTGAATCACTCCCATGCTGGCTATTGAAGAGGAGGTCTGAAAAAGAACAATATGAGCAAGGCATCTTGTCAAAACAGCATCGAGTCTCTTTAGTCGGCTCCAGATGGGAAGCTGCATCTATAGCTGCGGAAAATTGGTAGAATTCCCAAGCTGACTGACATTTAGCATATGTGAAGCCCACATACTCTTTCAAGACTGAATGTATGCAGACACTGGAAGGGAAATGTTTACTCACATATGCAGCCATGCTGTAAATTGGAGCAGTGTTAAGAAAATGAATTTTGCACACATTTTCTAGCTAAATACCACAGTAGTTAAAAATGAGTTACAACCTTCCAGTTTCTATCCAAGCTTATATTTAGCCTAAGGCTTAGTTCATATTTGTTTTGAGAGAGCTATCTCTTTAATCTCTAACTCCACTTTACTTACAGAGCTAATTCTTGACTCAAGGAACAAACTGGTCTGTAAAGTATTATATTCAGCTCGTCCAAGCGATGGACCAGTAATCTCAAGCCTTGACGAGTTGTCCATAGTTTGCCCATCCCCATTTTACATGAATTGCTGCTCCTACTATGCTATTAGTCAGAATTTAAAGAAAGTTGCAGGAGCAGTTTTGTTTTGAGGAATGGACAAATGTCCCAGTGACTACATGTGGCAAGCTCACAGCGATAGACCACAAGAGACCCTAAAGGTGGCTCTGCAAAGTACTGACTTTAGGGCGTGAATACATAGGCAGGCACCACTTTTACAGTAGGTGTTTTCTTGTTTAGAATTTTTGTACTTTCATTTCACTTTATTGATTTGGACAATTTTGTGTAGGCCCATTACATTGAAATGTACCTTTCGGCTGCTCCCTTGTATTCTCCACCAAGGGGTGTAGGCCCATTACATTAAATAAAGCTATTTAAATTACAGTTTGTGACACTAAAAAGGAAATCTGCCAAGGGGGAGGCAAACACTTTTGCAAGCCACTGTATTTGTGAAGCTGTTGTAGCACAACTTTAGCATTTAGATGTGCAACATAATAATAATGACTGCCGCTTGTTGTGTTTGCTGTTTAGCAAAGGTTACCTCATCTCACTTTATTTGACCTAACTGAAACGAAACAATAGTATATCATAGTTTTGTTTTTTTAATTGCTTACATAGTTTGATTTTATTCAGCTTTAGGATGTTTTTAACCTTTGATCTTTTTTCATTTATGCACTTTATTTTTTAAAGATGAACTGTTACTGTTACTACTACTATGAAGGTTGTTTTTCTTTAATATCCAGCCAGTCAGTTACCTATCAGCATTATAGAGGTTCTACACTGACTTTAGCAACACAGAGCCTTTAAAGCCCAGTTATTTGACCACAAAAATATTTTTTTAAAGATTTTATTTTTGCTGGGATTTAGTGGATCAGACTTGTGGATCAGAGTGGAGTGTGGTCAGGGTCAGAGTGTTTTTGGTGAGCATAATTCAAGTAGAAACACCACAAAGCAAACTTAATACGTGGAGAGTAATAGGAGAAGTCAGATGCCAATGTGTTGAATATCATCATGAAGTAATGACTTTACAGTGAGCACTTCAGTCTACCTTTACACTCAGGCCATCTTAGCCAGTTAAGTAAAATACTGTTGTTGTTCTTCTCTCAGGATTACTTTGCTCCCAAATGGAACATTAAAGATTGCCAATGTAACTAAACGGGATGCAGCTAGCTACACATGCATCGCCAAAAATCAGTTCGGGACAGCAAGCACAACAGGGAGGCTGCTCATCACTGGTAAGTCGTGGTCTCTTCCATCAACGCCCTCCTGAAAATAAAATTGCTCTTAGTTAATTAGTTAATGTAATTATTTTTGCATTCCTTCCTTGTTATTATTTGTGTTATGTCACACCTGACAAGCTTTCCATTTAAAACCTGAGATTGGCCTCTCAGCATTTGGGTAAATTTTACAAACAGTGGGTGCTTGATTTCACACCGCAGAAAAAAAAGCTGCATCTCATTCCTACCCGGCTGATTTTGACATCTGCTGCTAGAAGGTTTTAGTTTACTAAATTAACTGTTTTCTTAAAGAAAAAAAAAAGCAAGACAAATTCTGACAGTTTGGGAAATAGATTTAATTGCTTTTTTTTGCTGAGAGTTACGTAAAGATTTTACCACTCATATTTCTATACACTAACAATAAAGCTAATGCTGTTTCACTTTAAATGGTGTTGAATAGGATTTTGCTGCTGTTTGAGTATGCAGGTGGCCGTGTTTGAATCACTGCAAACGTAAAAAAAAACTTGTTGTATACCAGCCACAACATTAAAGCCATCTTGCTCCGATGCAGGGTTTCGTTAGGGAACGTTGCGTTCTGGCATACATCTGGATGTTTCTGGTGTTTCATTCAGTCTCGTTGACAAAGGTCTGTAAAATCAAGCACCAAGCAATACAGTCTGCCTTTACAAACATTTGTGAAAGAATGGGTCTTTCTAAAGAGCTCATTGACTTTCAGTCTGGAATTACTGTTGGTAGTTAAAAGGGGTCTCACTTTAAATTGAGAGAAGTATCAAAAAATGATGGTGGATCAATGAGTTTGGCAAATCCACAAAAGTGCAAGGCAGAGCATCCAGTGTAGCCGTAGGCAGTCCTTCCAGAATAAAAGTCCACTCGTTCTTATCGTTGTATGACTCGAGAATATAATTACTATTACTGTTTTCATCTGTAACATTAACAGCAACGGTTATTGTCAAATTAAAAGGGCTGGTAAATAGCAGCCAAAAAATACAGTTAAGTAAGCGACACAAATATTCAATTAAAGGTCATTACTTATGAGTGCATTGACATAACACGTTCATGTAGTCCCCTGGTTTTAATCTGTTGTGTGTGTGTGTGTAACTTTTTTTTTCTCATTACTTTCTATTCTTCTCATATGCTGACAGCTGAACCATTTAATGTCATGAAATTTAATTACTGTGACCTTTCATCAGCATACTCTGAGGCCTCCAGTCCACCTCAGTCACCAGTAGGAATGTGCTCCCATCTCAGGAATCGTGTTTCTAACTTTTTTTTTTGGTCCAAATTGATCCTGGAACATAAAATGTGAACCGCCAGTGTCATTAAATGTTACTAATGGACAGGCTTGGAATTTAAGTGCTTATTAAAATCAGAAAAAAAAGCACACATCCATGGGTAATTTAATGACTGTGACTTGGTTTAGCTATGAATTGGAGGGAGATAGCAGTTGCAGGGGTCACACTGGTGTTAGAGGTTTTGGTGGCAGAGATATTAACATGCGTGCGCTGTCATCTGTTGTCTGGCCAGAGCCCACCAGAATCACCATGAGGCCTACTAACATGGAGATTATTGTTGGCGAGAGCATCGTGTTACCCTGCCAGATTGCCTGCGATCCAGCTCTGGATGTCTCTTTCTCGTGGGCATTCAATGGCCAGCTCATCGACTTCCAGCGAGACAGCGATCATTTTGAAAGAGTGGGCGGGGTGAGTCATGTCGAGCATTAAGCTCACATACTTTCTGGCTATTCTGGGATTAATTGGGACACACTCCGTGATGTGCAAGGGTATGCTCCACTGCCCGGCTGAGAGCTTCTTAGACCCCAATAATACCCAAGCAAAGAGATTTATGCCAAGACTTGTTCATTTGAAAGTTTCCCTGTGGTGAGTTGTGAACAGAATTTCAAAAAGATAGCGATATCAGCTACAGTCATTCATATGCTGTTAAAGCCTCAGTGAATGGCAGTATCAGGTCTGTAATCGGGCTCCTTACCTTTTGAATGGGCTGTGCGAGCTGCCATGTGTTACACCTCTAAAAATATATTGGTGAAATGCCATTTTAGTCTTACAGAGGGCCCTCATTAATAAAGTCTTTATACTTTTCATCCCCTCAACTTCTAATTCCCGTACCTCAAGGGAGAACATTTTCTTATCATCTCCCTCTGCCATAATTGAATTTGCATACCTATTTATGAATCTAGAGTCCCGAAATAATTAAGTAATGAGCTGGCTGGCATTCACCAAGGGCAGGCCTGGCACAAGTAAATGTTCATTTGAAATCCATATGCCTTGAAATATTGATAAGTGATGATTTTTTTGTTGAATATTTGTTCCTTTTGATGAAGGGCAAAGTTAATTGTTCAGAGCTTGTCAGTTTGAAATTACTATGCACACTTTCTTTGCTTCACATAGCACCGCTTATCATCCGAGGTTTGCAGTCTGATCAGTGCCATTCATGTGGTAATGGTTGACATCATATCTCAATACACTCACAGTTTTGTGGACACGGCACGCTCATTTCTTCATGAAAGCAAATGGCAATTACTAATGACATTGAACTGTGCATAGGCATTTAATGAGAGATAGTTTTCACAGAGTCTGTTTCCCCTGTCCAGAGAGATTACCAACCCCCTGCTCAACAGCTTCTGATGAATTAATTAACATAATTAAAGCAAATCTGCCTCATCACTTCCTTCCTGCCAAGGCAGGAAGCCTGCGACGCATCACAAGCTCTGGGGTCGGCCAGGTGGCGGTTGACATTGGAAGGAGAATCAGACAGGGCGCTTCAAAACTGTCAGGGAAAAGGAGAGAAGATGAAAGGAAGGGTAAAAGAGAAAAAGGAGCGAGAGAGGTAGTCACTTTATCCCTTGGGCACATAGAAGTGCCATTCGGCTCAGCTCTGCTTTGTCAGGTGCCTTAGAGAGGTGAAGATCCATGGGTGTTCATGCCCAGTTGCGGTAGAGCGGAACTATGATCACTAGCCTTTGGGGTGATGAGATCTGCTGTGACTGCAGTGAGTCTTACCTGGTTCGCCCTCAGGTGACTAGTTTCTAAAGCAGCGCAGTCCTTTTCTCTGGCTGACATGCTTTGTGACAGGCCACATCAAGGGGTGACTTTGAAAGGGTGAACTCCCATCAGCAGTCAAAATAAGAGCAGAGTAATATTTACTAAATAAATGTAAATGACTTTTTACCTTGGCAAACAAATGTTATTTTAACAGATAAGGTAGATGACTTCCTATGCTTATTGAATTTGGATTTTCCCACCAGAAGTCCAAGACCATCACTTAATTAATCCCTCCAAAAACTCATTCTGCACAGTGCCGTAACAGTGAACAAGTGCATGTCACACTGTGAAGGACTGATCTAATAATATCTTGCAGTATGTCAGAATGACACAGACATGCTGAACTGTGGTGTGATAGTTTTTATGTTAGGTTTATGTGTTACGTGGTGATGCTTGGATAATTGTAATGCACTGTAATAATATTTATGCAAGCTATCAAAAGCAAAATCAGTAGTATAGGACTGCCATATATGGCTCATGACCAGTTTTGCCATGTTTTTCCACTTAAACTTTGAATTCATAACCAGTATTATCTTTTTAGCCTGATAGAGCTTATACACTCACTGGCCACATTATTATGTATACCTGTTCAACTGCTACATCAACGCAAATATCTAAGCAGCCAGTCACATGGCAGTAATTCAGTGCATGTCGACATGGTCTTCATGACCTGTTGAAGTTCGAACTGAGCATTAGTGATTTTAAATGACTGAGTATTTGGTGTGGTTGTTGGTGCCAGACAGGCTTCTCTGAGTATTTCAGAAATGGCTGATCTACTGGTATTTTCCCGCACAACCATCTTTGGGGTTTATAGAGAATGATCTGAAAGAAAAATTATCCAGTGAGTGGCAGTTCTCTGAGCAAAAATGCTGTGTTGATGCCACAGGGCAGAGGAAAATGGCTGGACTGCTTTGAGCTAACACAAATAATCAATTGTTGCAACCAAGGTATGCAGAAGAGCATCTCTAAATGAACAACACATAGGACCTTGAAGCATGTGAGCTACAGCAGCAGAAGACCACACCAGATGCCACTCCAGTAAGCTAAGAACAAGAAAATAGAGGCTACAATTTGTGCAGTCTCACCAAAGTTGGACAACAAAAAACATTGGGAAAACATTGCCTGGTCTGATGAGTCTTGATTATTGCTGTGACATTTGGATGGTAGGGTCAGAATTGGTCTAAACAACATGAAAGCATGGCTCCATCCTGCCTTGGCTCAACAGCTCAGACAAGTGGTGGTGTAATGCTGTGGGAGATATTTTCTTTACACACTTTCTACCCCTTTGTACCAAATGAGTTTATTTTAATCACCAAAACCTACCTGAATATTGTTGCTGGCCATGTCCATCCCTTTATGACCACAGTGTACACCTCTTCTGATGGCTGCTTCCAGCAAAAATAGCATGCCATCAAATCATCTCAGACTGGTTTCTTGAGCATGACACTTGAGTTCACTGTACCCAGATTGCCTCCACAGTCACCAGATCTCAACCCAATAAAGCAACTTTACGATGTGGTAGAATGGTGTGATGCTGTCATGCCAGTATAGACAATTGAGGAGGGATGAATGTGTCCAGCTAAAAAAGTTCATGTCATGAAGCATTAAGGCTGTTCTAAGAGCTAAAGGGGGCTTCAACCAAGCATTATCAAAGTGTACCTAATAAATTGGCCATGAGTACATTTGTGGAGCTTGAAAAAACAGTTAGGCTGCACTCTTTTACAGGCGAACATATTCTGGAATTTTTAAAATGAGCCATGTACTGTTTTTGCCTGTTGTTTTTAAAAGAGCTGCCTTCTCAGTAGAAAACACTGTAAGATGTTATAAGAATAAAGAGTGGCAGTAAGGGATTGCTGGTTTTGATGTTTTCCTTCTTTTTGACACAAAAGAAAAAAAAAGCATTGAATTGCAATCCCATTCTTCAAAAATGCTGCTTTATGTAGACACACATAAGAACTGCCCTTTTACACATTACAAAGTTAACAATATTTTGCTGCTATGTTTTGCTGTTAATCCCTCATGGGCAGTTCATGCATGTTGCTCATGTAAAATAATGTTTATTCTTTGCGCTGGGAGTTAGACTCATATCTTGCTTGAGCTTATGTAATTAGAGAATAATTACGAATGCTTTGCCAATTAACTAGACTGTGTTTGTTTTGTGTGTCCTGTGTGTAGCTGGTAGCTGTTTACAGGGGGTTTGGAGGCAGGTTGGTTGGGTAGCATCTGAAGGCCGGCCAATAGGGTTATTTGTACCGAGTACATCTGTGGTGTCAGTTGTTGGTGTTTGAAAAGATGCAAAAATCAGAGGCCTGGAGTTGCTGTGATTGTTACTGAGCATTTCTAAATGCAAAAGCAGGCCAGAGCCACAGGCTGAGTGATTAATTAACACTACACCTCCTACTTAACCTTATTTCTTCCTTTTAGAGCATATCAGGGGATCTGATGATTCGTAACATCCAGCTGAACCACGGTGGGAAGTATGTCTGTGTCATTGACACTGACGTGGAAAGCCTGTCCACCTCTGCCATTTTGGTTGTCAAAGGTAAGAGAGCCAATTGATGTAAGCAGCTTGTTTTTGTATGAATGCCATAGTGCAGTTACGGTAATATAATATAGCGGTGAAGCATGTGTGGAAATATTCAAAGCGAGAGCTGTTTGGCAGAATTGTGTGAAAAATCCCCTAGGCTTTCTGTGAGGATGTACGACGTGGAAGCAAAAATGGATGCTGCCTCAGTGTGTTATGTCAGCTCCTGTTTACATTGTATACTGTACTAGCTTCTGAAATGCAGTAACGGTGCACACACTCACTCTGGCATGTGAGGTGGCAGAGGTGTCTATGTGCTTGGTGTATGTGGCTCATCTCTGGTGATTTACATTGGTATTCATGCCCTTAACAAACTCTAATAGCTGTCCCAGGTGCTTTGAGAAGGCAATGTTTATCACAGAAAACGACCATAATTGGCTCATTTACACATCGGCAAAATATCATGGAAAGCATTTGAATAATGGCGCTGCAGCGCAAACAGCTAGAACATGGTAAAGACAGAGCACGTAACAGTTGAGTTGTAGCAGTTTCGTTTCCACTCTTTTTCTTCTTACTGATGTCTCCTCCACATGAAGCACCTATTTCCTTTTCTAATAAACGATCCCATTCAGTTTATCTTTCCGCTGCCGGTGATCCAATGTTCAGTCATCACTGAGTAGTCACACACACACACACACACACACCAAGGACACGGCCCTTAATTAAAGCGACTGTGATGGCCTTGATATGCAACAGTGTGCAGAAGTCTTTAAGAGTTTGATGAGGGGAGGCTTCTCTAAACGGGTGCTCACCTTGGGTTCACTGTCCTTATTGTCTGGTTGACGCAGGTCCCCCAGGTCCCCCGGACAAGGTAGCGGTGGAGGAAATCACAGACAGCACAGCACAGCTGTCCTGGACTCCTGGAAGGGACAACGGCAGCCCCATCACCGGTTACATCATCCAGGCTCGAACACCTTTCACAGTGGGCTGGCAGGCTGTAGACACAGGTACCCCGAAAAAGGCCTTCTGCTCATTTGTAGTGTTTATTTAGGACATAATGTGTAGTTATTTACTTATCATTGAGTCCTTTTGTTCAGCAGCACAAGCTTTGTTCAAACAATCGACTTTCCACTTTGCAGTGCCAGAGGTGGTCAATGGTAACATGCTGACAGCCACGGTGGTGGGTCTGAATGCGTGGGTGGAGTACGAGTTCAGGGTGGTGGCACGCAACGCTGTAGGTCTTGGAGAGCCTAGCCCAGCATCCGCCAAAACCAGGACAGAGGATGCCAGTATGTACAACTAAAAACTAAACTGCACCCGCACACATGCAAACACAGGATTAACTTTACTTTTAAAATGATTACTTTTTCGGAATGTAAAACCTCCCGGAGCAGCTGTGGCTCAAGCGATAGAACAGGTTGTCTACCAATTGGAAGTTCGATGGCTCGATCCCTGGGTCTTCCAGTCGCCATGTCTGAAGTATCCTTAGGCAAGATACTGAGCCTCAAACTGCTCCTGATGCATATATATATGTGAAAGTTAGAATGTGCTGGGTGAATGAGGCTTGTAGCCAATAGCACTTTAAGCGCTTTTTACCAGGTGCCCCAGTGAGTGTGCTTTCCCCAGTTTCACAATCCGTTTCATTGTGACACCTGGTTTCAATAAGGTTAATTGGCGATGCAAAAATGCTCCACCTACAGCTTCACTAACCAGTGCGTGGCATCGTGGTGGCTACGTCCATGTTTTTACATGCTGTTTATGGTTCAAACCTACTCTTTGCGAGAGGCAGCCAATCAGAAATAAAACTGTCTTAAATCAGGGTGGTCTTAAGGGGATAACACCTTGTTTCAGACAGTGTAAGGGGTGCAAGAAGGCTGAATATGCAATAAACAAGCATTAGTTTGAACTGTGAGTTATGCCAAGCTACTCTACTAGAATTCAAGAATATAAATGTTGAGCTGCAATTGAGCATAATAGGTCCACTTTAACTTTATAGGCTACTTTGATAAGGCTTTCATTTTGTTGCTATTTCTCTTATACACGGTGAGATATATATTTTTAGAAATATCATCTAACCCCATGGCAGACCTAATTTATGCAATGTAAACAATGATATTTTTCAATAGAGAGACCTTGAAGCTTCTCCTCAAGTGTAGCAGCACACAAAGCCTTAAAGTGTTACAGAAACTCTCAAATATTTTCTAAATGGTAAAGTTTCATCATTGACTAATGGGTTTTCAAGTTTGATTGTGCATAGCTGCACATTACGCGATTGAATTGTTAAAGTTTATTATGGCAAAAAAAAAAAAAAAAATGGATGTCAACTCGTGACGGAAATTCTTGGGGAGAAATAACTGGAAGAATTCTTGAAGCATTCAACCACTCATGAGCTTCAAACGCAAAGGCTGCTTACTAAAGCAAGGCTCCACTTACCAAAGGATACTATGAGGACGAGCTTGAGTGCTCCTCCACCTACACTGTCGTTTTTTTTCCAACACGCTGCGATGCACAAACAGCCGAGTGGGAACAGAAACGGAGTGGGTTGAGTCAAATGTCATTTGCAAAATATTACAAATCTTGGCTTGTGGTGTATGCACGCTGACATTTGGGCAAAGTCAGTAATTCACTATTCTCTGAAATGCTCGTGTTTGCACAGAGTGA
This sequence comes from Etroplus canarensis, assembly GCA_015106775.1. Classification (NCBI taxonomy): domain Eukaryota; kingdom Metazoa; phylum Chordata; class Actinopteri; order Cichliformes; family Cichlidae; genus Etroplus; species Etroplus canarensis. The sequence goes on along the minus strand of VUQH01033575.1, from coordinate 49,755 downwards.
GGGATTTGTGGGGTGTAAAATGGAAGACGAAGTATCTGCAGCAGGCAGACTCGTCATGAGGCTGCAAGTACAGTCGAGGCTTGTCGTTGAGCTTTGTAAACTGTGTTCTAATTGCTCCCCTTTGGGCTTTACCTCTCAGTTCCCGATACAGCTCCCACTGATGTTGGAGGTGGAGGCGGCACAAAGTCTGAATTAGTGATAACATGGGAGGTAAGTCATCTGTCACATTTTACTGTTCTCTCCATTGCCGGGTAATGGTTTTGCTTAATTGTGCAGAATTGAAAGGAGCAATTTTATGACCCACATTAGAAGGAGACACCATTCATCTGGCTCAGCCCCCAAGTGCCATTTCTCCCTCCAAAAGCAGGGACAGGGACACCATTTTTAAAAAGAGCTGTGCTCTTTTAGCCACAATCACACATGAAAGGAAAAGATAAGGTAAAAGGCATTAGTGGAGGGTTCTAGGTGGTGACAGCTGAAAAGGGGGCAGCGTCTATTCACGGTAGCCCTTGTCGAGGTACAGTGCAGAGACGGGCCTGTCTGTTTCTTTGTCTGTATGCGTTTTAATATCACTATAGTTTTGTGTTTTGCTCCCAGCCTGTGCCCGAGGAACTGCAGAATGGAGAGGGCTTTGGCTACATCATCGCCTTCAGGCCCGTGGGCACGGTCACATGGACGCGAGCAGTTATCTCCACACCCGCGGCGCGTTACATCTTCCGCAATGACACCATCCCACCCTTCTCGCCTTTTGATGTCAAAGTGGGGGCATACAACAACCGAGGCGAGGGCCCCTTCAGCTCTATCGCCACCGTGTACTCAGCAGAAGAAGGTAGGGTACAGACTTCACAGTCGAAAGCTGAGAGTGATGCTTAAATAAGCCATAATCTCGCTCCTTATAACTATGACCTTGAATAGTAATGATGAAATGAGCTTTTTTTCCCACTGCTGTTATTTCCCTCCCCTCTCAAGCTGGGAATGTCAACTTGATATTAGTTATCGTGCTGGTAGATTACAGGAAATCCTAGCAGACTCTTACCACACCGCACTGTCAGGGAGGTATCCTGTTAATTGAATTTGCCGGGCAGATAGTCTTCCCTTATGTCAGTCACAGATCCCATTAAAAGAGAGCGGGGAAATAGCTTTTCAGTGAAACTACAGGTCTATTCTGTGCCTTACCTCTTATTGCTATTAGTGTGTGTGATGGTGTTGGATGAGTCTTTGGGATTCTCACCACATTTCTGCTCTATTTCTGCAGTCCCCAGTGTGGCTCCTAAGAGGGTTAGGGCTAGAAGTGTGTCTGCAGCACAAATTGAAGTGAGCTGGGAAGCTCTCCCTGCCATCCCTGAAAGAGTGCTTGGGTATGAGGTATGACTCACTTGCAAAATCGTTCTTTTCTCTTTCTTTTCAAATAACATGATAATTGGCCTTTCCCTCTGGCTTGTTTATCAGTTTCATCTGTTGGTTTTCTGTTATTTATTTTTTTCTGTCTGTAACTTCTTTCCATATATCTCAGAAGAGATTTTGTGTGAAGTGTTACTATCACAAAGTGATCACAATACTTTGGCGCACTAACAGCAGACCCACGAGAGGAAAATTAAAAAAAAACAAAAAAAAAAATCTCTCTTCCGGTTTCAAGAATGCAAACAAGGCTTTGCTGTTTTTAGTCTTCCCCCCTCTGGTGCTCTTTCAGTATCTGCCACCTCTGGCCCCTTCCACAAAGCTCTCCAGTTGCCATAGTGCTGGCCACATTGTCCTTTCAGAACAGAGCTCAATTCTCCAAATGTGGTTCTGAAGTGGATTTAAGCTGCTGAATCTCAATAGACCACCAACAGTATGGAAACCGTGGGCCGTACATGTGAGCCACTCAGCCTTTAATTAGACGTTGTTAGGGTTGTAAATGCAATCCACTTTCAGATTTAAGTAATCCTGCTCAAAATATTATATTGCTTTAAAGTGAATTCAGGTGTTTATCAAACACTGCTTTAATTGACAGCAAATTGGAAATACAACAATTTATGGGCAGTCGAAAAGCAGGGGTATCCCCCGAGGGCAGACTTCACATTTCAGTTTAATCATTTATTGACTTAACTCTCATGTCACTTAATACCAGACACATGAATATTAAAGATGACCCAAAGCAAACAGCAAATTAGTTAGTTTGCTTTATCAAATATCATGTCACCTGAACCCGTAAGTGGTAGGCTGATATAGCCTGAGGGAATGTAAACTCTGCGTCTTGTTTTACAGACCAAAGAATTCTGCTTTACTTAACAATGCAGTACAAATACAGTAGGTTAGTAATATTTGCAAGATTTATTCTTAACCTCCTCACTTTTAAGATCCAGTTTCCTGAGACAGAAGGAAGAACTGAGGTAGAATAATTCTTCTTGGGTCAGTGATCATTTGGCCCTCTAATGCCCTGTTTATATCACCAGGGTGGCTGAGAGGATGTGCATCAGGAATTGAGACTCCACTAGTGAAAAATGCATTATTCACCATCTCTCCCCCTCCCTCACTTTCTGTAATACAAACAGCATTTCAGATTTCATGATGGAATGTGAATTTTAATAATGCAATGAAATGCACCACTTGAATCTTGTGATCTTGACTTTTATTTTCTTTTCCTGCCAGGTCATGTACTGGGAAGACGACACCAAGCCTGACACCGTTGGCAAAGTGCGCTTATCTGGAAACTACACGCTGGTTAATATCACAGGGCTGAAAGCAAATACAGCGTACTACCTGTCTGTGGCTGCTTTCAATACGGCTGGCCCAGGGCCACAGTCAGCGCCCATCAACAACACCACAAAGAAACCACGTGAGTCCATCCCCAGAGGCGCATTGAAAGTATTTCTACATGGAAACTCGTCCATGAACCATTTCAGATGACATTGCACTGTCCTCGACATGATAGGTGTAGCTTTGTTGGTTGTGCTGAGGCTTTTCCTTTTTCAGAACAGGAATTATAGTGCTCATTGTGTCACACCTGCAACAAATCCATCAAGCCTAATTAAATTTGGTGTGTTGGTTAAATCAGCCAGTGTAGATTTAAGCTACACTTGCTCCTGCAGTTTGTGTTTTTGCCTATTTGTTGTTGTCTTTCTGTGCTCCTCTTTTCACTTCACTTTACCCAAACCCCCCTTAGCTGGTCACGGCAGAAGAGTGCCCCTCACTGAGCCTGGTTCTGCCAGGGGGTCTTCCTGTTAAATGGGAATTCCTCTTGTCCACCACTGCTAACTGTTTGCTTATAGTGGACTTTCTGATTATTTTAGCTCTCCTCTATTATTGTAGGGTGTTTTTTCTACAGTACCAGGCACCTTGGCATGCCTGCTGGAGATAAGCGTTTTGAAATTGTGCTCTATGCATAAAACTGAAATGGAAAAAGTAAAAAAAATTAACTAAAAACTTTGTAGTCTTCTCATTAAACGTATTCATGATTGAACAATTTATAATAATTTCCAAGTCAATCTTGGATATTAGGACATCGAATCCAACAGATTGCCTTACGAAGGACTTTCTGATTAGCCAATTTCATTTTATTCCTTTTACCCTCGAGTAACTCTAGAGGATTGCTAGCAGAGGAATGCGACATACTCATGTACTCAAAGAGGGCCCCAGGGACCCTCAGAGGTCAACAATGCATGCTTAGAGGGTCCTCAGTATTGATTTCTATAAATCAAAAATTGTGGTAAATCATTAAAAAGTTGCAGTATATACAAATTATACACAGATAGACCATTTATGCTAATAAAAGAAGTGTACTGTATCCATTTTCCCTCTTACATCATATTTTATCCAATAGAAACTGATATGATGGCTTTCATGACATTACTGACATGTCCCAGGGTGTAAAGAACCATTCCTGCTACTGCATAGCTTGGGTTATTAGCCAGCTAGCCAACTGACGAGTACTGAGAAATATTTGAGTCCGTGTTGATCTTAAAACCAGCAAAATCTGTCTTAGGATTCTAAGAAGGGTTCTTGGAAAATCAGGTCACATGTAAGAGATCCTAGGTCCTTGACTTTGGAATGCTGATGCTGGCCTAGTTAGTTAGTTGCTACCCTAGGAAGGGAAGTGACAACCATAGTGAGTTCCATATCCAAAGATGGCCAAAGTAGGCATGTAAAAGACTTGGCTCACTTAAAGAACAGTCAGGATCGTAGGACGGATCCTGCCAGCAACAGTTTCCAACAGCATTCTTCACTGTGCTAGGGCTGTCTGTAGCTAAATCAGCCACTGCCTTTGACATACTAGTAAATCTAAGTTTTCCTCATTTTTCATAATTTAAATTAAACATACACATATACACTTTCATATATTCTGCATTTATTTATGCGTATTTATTACATCTAAAGTGTGTTTTTATTTTTGATGATTATGGTTTATAGCACACAAAGTTTAAAAATATAGTATCTCATATTATTAAAATATTTTATTTCAAGATTGAGTTAATTACTATTGTATCTCTTGTTCAGTTCACACAACCGCAATCATGGTGAAACACTGCTGAGTTAACAGTTGTCCAGATGACGATTATCAGCACTCTCTGCAAGGAGGGTAAGCCGTGGAAGGTCATTGCTGAAAAGGCAGGCTGTTCACAGAGTGCTGTATCAAAGCATATTTATGGAAAGTTGATTGGAAGGGAAAAGGTGCACAAGCAACAGAGATAACCACAGCTTTGAGAGGATTCTCAAGAAAAGTGGATACAAGAGCTTGGGAGGGCTTGACAAAGAGTGGACTAAAGTTTGTAGCAGTGCATCAAGAGCCACCATGTATAGATGTCTTTAGGAAAGTGGCTACAATTGTTACGTAGCTGATATCAAGCTGCTCCTGAACCACAGACAGTGTTGGAAGATTTTTACCTGGGCTAAGGAGAAAAAGAACTGGACTCTGACTCAGCGGTTCAAAGTCCTCTTTTCAGATCAAAGTAAATTCTGTGTCTTATCTGGAAATCAAGGTCCAAGAATCTGTAGGAAGCGTGTAGACACACAGAATCAAATATGAAGTTTCTACAGTTTGTAATGATTTGGGGTTCCGTGTAACCTGCAGGCGTTGGTGGTGGTTTTTATTATTTATGGGTAATTATCAAGAGGAAGAGGAGAAACGTTCGACCCTAAAATACAGACGAGCTGAAGGCCAACGTGGGCTTGAAGAACACCTCAGCAGTATTACAAGAACCAAGTACTGAGTGTCTAAAGGTTCATACTTTTCAGAAGTTCACAATTTATGTATTTTAATTGTTTTTGTTAGATATTAGGATACATTCAATTATTTAAGATACTGGATTTAAACAAAAAAAGCCTTGAAATATTTTAGTTAATGTGCATACAGTGCGAATACAGAATATATGAAAGTTTCACTTTTTGAATTGAATTATCAAAAAAAACTTTTCAAGATATTAATTTTTTTAAATGCACTTGAAGATGCAGTTTGACCTCCCAGTAGTCTTCATTTTGGCACACTTCCTTGCTAAAAAGTACCCCTACTATTATTGTGAGCTTTCTAAATCACAGTGTGTTTACTTTATATCTTATTTAGAGAGCTTACTCTTTAGAAGGCATTAGTTACTTAAGTGGAGCTTTTGCTTAAACCATGAATGTGTAAATGGTTCCACATGGATGCAAAAAAAAAAGAAAAAGGCAACTGCCAGTAATCGTTAACCACCATCTGATGTATATATTTACTCCTGATTACTTTTTCTAGCTCCAGATCGGGCTCCGCTCAACATACAATGGACCATGATTGGCTCTACACTTACACTGCACTGGGACCCTGTAGTAGCCATGGAGACAGAGTCAAAGGTCACCGGGTATTTGGTGGGTCCCACTATTTTGTAAAGCTCTGATTTATCTCCTGAAACAATGATGATGGTTTTTGCATTAGCTCATTTTTCTGCATCGCTCTCTCTTGCCTCAGGTGCTGCTAAAGAGACATCGCTACAATGACATCCACACCGTCTTGACCAACAAAACCACTGCTGAGCTCAGCCTCTCAGCCAATGACAACTATCTCATTCAGATCAAGGCTGTGAGTGAGGGCGGCGAAGGTGTGGGAAGTGAACCGATCCACATCCATAAATTAAGTGAGTTTATTATTCTCTTTTCTCATTCACATTATTTCCTTTTTGACCACTGATAAGGCTTATGTGAGGATTTGATAATTTAGAGGGGACATTTAATTTTCCCTTTCCAACCAGGTGTAATAGACTTATTTCGAGTGTGAGAAAAGCGACCTTTTTAGAAATGCGTGCACGGTGTCATCCATCTCTGCCATTGGGTTATTATTCCTTGTTGACTGGCTGCACAGCGCTGCAGCATATAAAGCAGTTCTGTGCTCCCATCCCTCTGCTGTGCAAAATTGTGAGGCAGCTCGGTTTGCCGTTCTCCTCTCTGATGTGATACCAACTTTATCTTCTCGTGATACTTAAATAGCCTCTCCTATTGAAAGCCACTAATAATGTAGATATCGGGGAAAAAAAGTCACACTTGGTTTTTGATTTATGATGACTTGTCAGAAATTTAGAGGATAGCACAGCAGACTGCAGATTTCCTTCTTTTGATTGGAGAGTTATTTCTGGTTCTTCACAAGCTGCTCTGTGGGTTTTGGTTGCAGGCATGGGAGCGCGTGGCTCGGGAGCAAGTCGCCTCAGCCCGTTGTGCCACGCCGCAGTCCTCATCAGCGCGCTGCTCTGCCACGTCTGGTGATGTCTAATCACAGCCGATGGAGTGCCCTCTTTCCCTCCCCCTCCGTCCCTTCAGTCAGCCTGTCCTATGTTAACCCTCCACTGGACTGGTGCAAGGCCTGGGTTTCCGTGGCTGGACTGGGAGAGACTGGAAAGGACCAGACTGTGCCCAACTCTTAAAGGGACCATGCCACTTCTTCTTAATGGACCACCAGATAGAGACGTGATGACTTGCGTGCATGAAATCTTTCGGTATTTCTTCCTATGTCATAAGTGCCACCGTGCTTTAGGTTTCATTTTAGAAGTTCTGATGTCTACATGACTTATCTTAGTATCTTCGGAGATACTAATGCCTTAAAACCGACTTTACATATATAGTCCATACCAAAGTAGGTGACAGAGGCTGCTTGTTTTCCCCTATATAAGAACTATTTACCGTCTCACATTCAACTTCTCAGCCAAATGAATATAATGTAATGATAGGTTGCGTCCATACTCGATCATCTCAGAAGTCATTCTATCACCGTTAAATAAGAACAGATTTCTTTTGTGCAGCCTTTGCCAATGGAAGCCTCCACTGCAGGCTAGTTTGACAAGGTTTTGTCAAACATATGAAAGGTGAATAGCAAACGTAATCTGTGCACTGAAATAAACTTAAGACCTTTCAAGAGCCATAGGCTCCTGAGCTTCAGGCCCCCCCGATCAGTACTCTGATAGATCTTGGCATTTTGCTCTCTATCTCATGCTCCTCTAAATAATAAATGCCTATCACACTCTACTTTCTCATTCTAGCGAAAAAGCCCCGATTCCAGGGAATAGAGGCATGTGGTGTTTCTGTGTCAAGCAGATCCCATGTGTACTGTTCCTCCTCTACATTTAGTCGACCTGTGTACTAGATCGGTGATCCGTTCATCATATCACAGAACATGTACCATCCACACCCCAGATGACCAGCTGGCCCAGTGCACAGTGGTCTATAGGATAACAGTGCCTTCAGTACAGCTATTTTTTCCCCTTCTTTCCTCTTCAAATAGCTTAGAAGAAAGATTCATGTTACAGTAGAGGCATTGTTTGCTGAAGAAATTAGTTATGAAGGACAGGAAGCTCAGCATGTAGAGGGAACCCATTATTGGAAATGGTATGTTGATTAAATTTTCATTGAGACACCGGAGCACCTAAGACACAAAGAAGTTGGAAGCTTTAGGAAAGAGGCAATGGATTGAGATGTATGAAGGAAATTTTGATCTCAGTATTTACGGTCTGTGGTATAATAAATGTATGACTCCATCCGTAGCATAATTTATGGGCTATTAAGGCATCAGAATAATTGATGTGAATACCGTGGTGAAAGATCCCTGACTGGAAATGGAGCAAAAGGCATGGCTGTCATTTTACCCCCACCTCATCACCGTCTGTTGGACACATACCAGGCTGAACATTAACAAAAGAACATTGCTGCTCTGCTGAGGGAGCTACTTTTCACGCCCTTTTATCATGTGGATGAGTCTGTCAAAAGCCACCCAAGTAAAAGCCGAGGTGTGATTGCTGGGGTCCTGACAATGTTCATGTGGAAGGATACAGCCAACTGAACTGCTACACATTACTGTGCCTTTGCCGAACATGGGGCTGTGTATGGTCATTAGCCAGAGGCTGTCGTCATCTGCATTTTGCACTCTTTACCCCACCCCACCCCACCCCACCCCAAAGTCGAATGAAAGCACAAGGAATTGATGCAAGGTGACTGGATGTCCTCACTTAAACGTGTGAGCAGGTGTGCAGACCCCAGAGGCCTCGTAAAAAAGTCCAAACGGCCGACATAATCAGGCTGTCCTATCCGCTCCTTGACTGGTTTCATAAAGCTCTGTGCTCGTTGATTAGACTGCTGCAGACCAGTCAATGGGATATTGATTTTCCTGCCCCATTATTACAGCTGTCACAATTCAGCTGCTTGATTGACTGATGGCTGTGTTCTTATTGCACTTGTTCTGTTGTGTTACAGTCAGTGATGTTTCAGATGTCCTCCACTACTTTCCTCCCTATCAGAAGACTTCAAAGACATTCTTTTTTTGTTGTTGTTGTGTTTTGGTTTGACTAGAAATCTCACTGTATTTGCTCCGCTTGTAGTGTAGTTGTAGATTGTGACTTTGAATTGGAGCGGTGACCTGAAATTGATTAGCTGGTTTATTCTTTTGCGTTACACATCAAAATGAACCCACTGTTGGGCTGTCGTGCTCCAGCAGTAGGCCTACTGTATTTCTTTCCAAGAGCATAAAAGCCCGGTCACACCAGCGTTTAAAACGGTGAAATTTCAGTTCGAAAGCGGTTCAGGCTTGCTTTGATCAGTGCAATCACTTTTCTAGCCCCGAGTTAAACATGGGCAAAAAATTTTGTGGTGCTGACATTGCTTACAGCATCAGAATCTAAATAAAAGGAGCTAGCCAAGCCAATTTGCTGAAATGCACTATCCAGTTTTATTCAACTCTAATATTTTTAAGTATACACTGCTCTACAAAAGATCTGTTTTTTATGAGCTTCACTGGTGCACATACTCTCGCTTGCATTTTTGTGTACTTAATTTCCCATTATGACAGTGCTAATGACCTGACATTTTGCAATTGGAGCTAAAGTGGATGAACCGGCTAAAGTTTGTGATTTTATCCGATTTAAAGCCTAAATGGTCTCAGCAGGCCTCTTCACCTATCAAGGCAATGAATGGCTTGTAAAAATTCAGAAATCTTAATGTTTCTTTTATCCAACCAATTGCCTAAACCCCTGAATTTCAAAATGCATGTCAGGCGTATTTCTAAATACTGTATAATCTGTAAGTAAGCATTATGCAGTATGTCTTTATTGCTACATCTAAATATGCTGCCTGATTAAAACAAAAGAAAATAGTCACACATCCTCATATTTTGCTTTGATGATGGCACGTATTCCCCATGGCATTGTTTCGGTAAATTTATGCAATGTCGCAAAACGTATTTCTACCCAGAGTTGCATTCATTTTTTCACCCAGATCTTGTATTGATGATAGGAGAGTCAGACTCTGTAAAACTGTGCAAAGCCTTCTCTATCACATCCCAAAGATTGTCACTGGGGTCGAGGTCTGGACTCTGTGGCGGCCAATTTATACGTGAAAATGATGCCTCGTGCTCCTTGAACCACTCTTTCATAATTTGAGCCAGATGAATCCTGCCACTGTCATCTCTGAATATGCCCGTGCCATCAGGGGAAAAAAAATCCATAGATAGAAAAACCTGGTCAAATTCAGGTGGTCAGCTGACCTCGTTTTTTTTGCTGAACCTAGACCCGAGCAACTGAAGCAAACCCAGATTGTAGCACTGCCCCCACAGGCTACCGCAGGCACCAGGCATAATGGGCACATCACCTATCTTCTTACCCTGATGTGCCCATCACTCTGGAACAGAATAAGTCCGAAATAACTGAAAAAGGTCATGTGATCTGATGAGTCCAGAGTCCAATCTATATGTTCCCTGGTAGTGATTCGCCTCACAGATAAGGGATTTTCCTAAGGCTACACAGCTGTTTAGTGCCAATCCTTTGGGGTTCTCTTCACACTGTGCATGTAGAAATGCTCTTGCTTACACTTTTAAACATAGCTGTGAGTTCTACAGCTGATATTTTTTTAATGATTAGATTTCGCCAAACCTTTAAGCGATCTCCGAGTATGATTGCTCAGGATTTTTTTATGACCGCATTTTCTCAGTGTTAATGCTTCACCACTGTCCTTCCATGTTTTAATATATCACATTCAGCAGTTTTTAACCTATTTTTCATGCTTTCAGCATCTCCTTATTTGTTTTCTTTGCTTGATGCAGGCCAATAACTTCTGAAACAGAGTTAACATCTTTTCCATGACCACAGGTTATTTAGGACATTAGAAGCTACTCACTGCATGGGTTTGGATTGGCAGCTGAAACATAGTAATTACTGCAAATTACTGTAGTATTCCAATGGAAGGCTGTTAGCTGTTTGCTCAGTTAAATCCAGATGACCTTTTTTAGCCAGGCAGTGAATTTTTGACAATTCCCAGCAGTAATGTTAATATACATTTAGTGGGATAAACACATCAACAAGTGTAGTTTGAGTGCAGGCAAACTGAGAGTCATATGAAATTTTGGTAAGAACACTCTGTGCTATGAGTGTATCTATTAAAATAAAGTCATTCTTATTTCAGTGGGAATGACGACTTGAAACAGTACCAGAAAAATTCAGCTTTTGATACATAAATGTTGCATGTAGAAGACAGGACTTCACCAAGTCTGCCCAGATTGTCGGCCAGGTCTTAAATCATATACGGCCTCCTTTGGATTCATTCGAGCAGCAGACGTTTTCTTCTATTTAATAAGTCTTTACTGAATGAATTCTGGGAACAACTGGGAACACATTATTGGGGAATAAATGAACCAGTGCACAGAAAACAGAAAGATTTCAGAAATCTAGCTCTGGCATCGTCGTAACTATCTGGTGCATCCAGTAATTTACAAACTGGCCCGTCAAGCTTCGACGCCTCTTTTCTGAACATGTGCAGGCAAATGTTGCTTTGCAGTTTCCTGGTGTGACCGGGCCTCGAAGCAGCTTGCGTGTTTCCGAGTGGTGTTAATATTTCCATTAATATCCAAATAACCTCGCCAGATTGCCGGCTAATAGTTTATTAATTTACAGTATATAATTGTGCGGCAGTTTCTCAGAGCTGCCTTATTATTTAGATAGGTGTAGTTGAGCCTAATGTGTAACCTCTGCTCATGTTCACATAAGAAAACAAAAGTATTGTCTCTGGCCTTGTGCTTTAATTAATACGTCAAAGTACAATCTAAAGAACGTGAAGAAGGTTGAGCTGGCTGGAGTGGCTGACTTGTATTGATCACAAAGCAACAACATATCTATTTATATCCATAAGGTCAGTTCAGTTAGATTGGTTTCTGTGGTTGTCGTTGCTAGAAGTGCACCTGGTCCAGTGTAAATAGCTTGCATATATTTTTTAAACATGGCCATCAAAGACAACCTTACTGCTTTTATATAGTGTGTTCTCTGACCTTAATACTGGTGTATTAATCATTGATCTCTGTGAGATACTGACATGTAGAATGGCATTTTCATATTGAAAAGTAACTGTATTGTCTTGTATACTAAAATTGTGCATGTTAATCATTGTTTGTGAATTTGTGTTGATTTTTTTTCTAAAACTATAAATTAATAAAAATCTTTATTCCAGCCACTGGTGTTTTCTCTTGCTTTTACCAACTGACTAACCTACAGCACTGTTCTAAAGTCTCCATCCACCCCTCGTTTATTTATATTTTGCTTGCAAAAGGGCAAATAGGTGCAATGATTTACTGAAATATGCAAATATAAATAAAAACATAAGACAAAAACACAGTTTGGACAATTCTAATAAGCTTGAAAGTATTTATGGCCTCCTTAATTCTTGTACACAGCCTGAACTCTGTTAAGCAAGCTTCCTTGAGTAGTCTTCAGCAATAGGTCTCCAGACTTCTTGGAGACATTTTGCTTCATTCTCTGTCAATATGATCCCACACAATGCTTCTGTAATGTTGAGATCTGGGCTATGGGTAGGCCAATCCAAGGCTGGCAGAGACGCATTGTGAGTTTTTCTATCCAGTTACTTTGTTTGGGATCATGTATCATGCTGAAAAAATTAAGCCTTTTCCAATCAGAGACTTCCTATACAGTATTGCATTCATAATTCCATAAATGTTGGCAACATCTCCAATAACACTGGAAGAAATGCAGCCCCAAACCATAACAGAGCCTCCACCGTGTTTTACAGAGGGCTGTAGACACTCGGTTCTGCCTCTCTTCTGACTTCCTCCATATATACTGATGACAATTTGAACCAAAAATTTCAAATTTGGACTTATCACTGCATAAGACCTGTTGCCACTGACTTTCAGTCCATTTTTTGTGTAATTTTGCATGCCTCAGCCTTTTCTCCCTATTTTTCTTCCTAAAGAATGGCTCCTTGACAGCTACCCTTACACTGAGACCATTTCTGATGAAGCTTCTACGAACCACAAATAAATCAATTGAAGGGCCAGATGCATCCTTTGACCAAATCTTTGTTGGAATTTTTGCTTTTTTTTGTGACTTTAGTTATTGTTCATAGGACAGTGTTAAGTGGCTTAAGAAATAAAAACAGTCAAGTACAAGGACTGGATTAAGAATGTGTTTAAAAACAGACAATGCCCAAAGAAAACCTTTAAAGACCTTCATAAACCCTGGAGAACTATTGCTCAAGACCACATTAAAAAAATTAAAAGGAAGTCTGCTTCCTTGGAAGCAAATATAAAGAAATGTGGTTTAAGATTTTTGCAGAGTACTGTACAAGGAGATTTCTTTAATTCAGAATCCATAACCAGGTCCTCATGGGCCTCTAAAGCCCTTAAAGGTTTAGTGGATGTTTGGTAATTTGATTGATTCCAGATTTATATGAGAATTTTATAAAACCAAAATGCTGGATCAACGTAAAGGTGCACCTTATTAGATGAGTTAATCTTAATTCTTGAGTGTTTTATTGTTGTCGTTTAAACTGTTCTCACCTAAATTCAGTGGAAACAAAATTACCATAAACTAACACAAATAAAACCTGGATTCAGGCTGTGTTATTCCAGCTGGGGTGTTGTTAGGTTTCTGAAGCTCTAGGTAAATTATGCAGTTGCAGGTTTTGCTGTGTCCGGTGTATTAGAACTTTACAGGCAAAAGGGTGCATTTGAAATGGCAGCAAAAATAAAATGCAATTTTTAAAAAGTGCAAAAAGGGGTCAGCAGGGGCCACTCTGCAAATATTTGCCCAGAGGCATCTTAACAGGTTAATCAGGCTATGCTGACTCATATGTTAGAAATCATTTTCACTGTGGAAAAAGCTCATTTGCCGATCCCTCAGAATCAGAATTTTGTCAGTGGAATCAAAGGGGCCACATATAATGTCAGACCACCATATGGATTTGACAGATTAATGAGCCAGGCAGCACATATGTTGCTGTTGGCTGTTCAAACTGGACTCTTGGCCTAGTTGACTTCACTTTAAACAACATGTGGATACCTGCATAAAAAAAAAAAAAAAACATGAAATTTAATTTAAAGAGTTGCTTGATGTAAAATAACTCATACAATTAGATCCATAAGTTTTGAGACAATTACACATTTTTTCCTAATTTTTCTTCTGTACATAACCACAGTGGATTTTAGATTTAAAAAAGCAAGATGTGATTGAAGTGAAGAATTTCAGCTTTAATTCAAAGGTTTAACAAAATAACTGCATTAACTGTTTAGGAATTACAGTCATTTTTATACACAGTGGCCCATTTTCAAAGGTTCAAAAGTAATGGGACTATTAACTGCCTAGCAGTTCCAAGGCCTGGTGAGACCCATTCATACATTATTCCAGGTGAGCAGGTAACAGATCTGGATGCGTTGAACTTGAATCTGGCAGCTGTTTACTGGAACTCTCTACATGAGGTCCAAAGAGATGTTGATGCAAGTGTAGGTGGTCATTATTAGGCTAAAAACACTAAATAAACCCACCAGTGAAGTAGTAAAAGCTTTAGGAGTGGCCAAAACAACAATCTGGAACATTCTTCAAAAGAAGGAATGCACTGGTCAAATCAGACACACCAAGAGGCCTGGAAGACCACAGAAGAGAACTGAAGTGGATGATTGCAGAATTCTTTCCTTGATGAAGAAAAACCCTTCATAACATCTACAAAAGTCAAAAACACTCTAAAGGAGTTTGGTGTATCCTTGTAAAAGTCTTCAATCAGGGGACACCTTCACCACTGTAAATACAGAGGGTTTACAACAAGGCGCAAACCAGTGGTTACATTCAAAAACAGGAAGGCCATATGAGACTTTGCCAGAAAACATCTAAAAGAGCCTGTCCAGTTCTGGAAAAAAAAAAATTTGAACAGTAGAACCAAGGTTAACTTATATCTGAATGATGGGAATGGGAAAGTAGGGAGAAGGAAAGGAACAGCTCGTGATCTGAAGCATACCACACCATCTCTTAACCATGGTGGAAGCAATGCTGTGGAATGAGCTGCCACTGGAACTGTGTCAGTGTTTATTACTGCTGGTAGAAGCAGCGGGATGAATTCTGAAGTACGCAGAGCTATACTCTCTCTGCTCAGACTCAGCCAAATGCTGCAAAACTGTTTGGACGGCATTTCATAGGACAAAATCAAAATCAGCATCAGAATACTTTATTAGTTCATTAGGAATTACATTTTGTTATAGGCACTCATTTATATATTAATAAATATCAATCTGAAAGGCAGAAAATAAAGATTAAAATAAATAAACATCTGTGTAAATTGCAATGTGTAACATAAATAACTCCAAAGTTTAACACTACATGCAAAGATGTGGGAGTAAAACAAACTGCCCATGGTGTCACAGGGAGGAGTTGCAGAGTTTGTTGGCCACAGGTAGGAATGATTTCGTGTGGCGTTCTGTGGTGCACCATAGTGGAATGAGTCTGCAGCTGAACGTGCTCCTGTGTCTGTCCAGCACGTCATGGAGAGGGTGTGAAGGATTGTCCAATATTGTCCTTAACTTGGACAGGATCCTCCCTTCTGACTCCTTTATCAGAGAGTCAAGCTCCAAACCCACAACGTTACTGGTCCTGCGGATCAGTTTGTTGAGTCTGTTGGTGTCTGCTACTCTCAGTCTGCTGCCCCAGCACGCTACAGCATAGAGGATGAGCCAAAATATACTGCAAAAGCAACCCAAGAGTTTCCCAAGGTAAATAAATTGGATAATCACTGATGGCCAAGTCAGTCACCTGATCTCAACTCAGCAGAGCAGCTTTTCAGTTGCTGAAGACAGAACTGAAGGCAGAGAGACCCACAAACAAGCAGCAACTGAAGGCGGCTGCAGTGCAGGCCTGGCAGAGCATGTCAAGGTAGGAAACAGCATTTGTTGATATCCATGGGTTCCAGACTTCCAGCACTCACTGACTGCAACAAATTTAATTTCAAATATTAAAAATTATGTTAGTTTTCCCATTACTGTTGATTCTCGGAAAATCAGGCACAAATGGCTCTAAGTTGTAAATGTTGTAATAGTTTTATTAAACCCTTTGAATAAAAGCTGTAAGTCTGCACTTCATTCACATATTATTTGTTTGATTTAAAATCAAAATTACAACAACTATGACATTGTCAACGAACCCATGAACTCCTCTGTATGCAACTTAGAGTTTCGAGTAGTTTGCCATATTTTTTGTTGCTGAAACAACAGCAGTGGTGCAGTAGCTTGTGCCGACAGTTTGCATTTAACTTTTTTTTTCCTTAGGTTGTTCAAAAATTCATGTCACTGCTTTGCCTTTAGCTGTAACCTTTACTGTACAGCCCAGCTCTGCAGTGATAAGGAGCAGGCGGACAAAAAACATGGAGGTGAAGTTTATTTCCCTTCCTCATAGAGCACCGAATGCTGTACCTGTTACACTGAAATGCAGTCATAGCTGGGTGTTTTATTGTCCATTACAGTGACTCAGTCATTGCTGTCAACATGCACATTACAGTGGCTTCAGCTGGTAATGTCTTTATATGCCCAGGCTACTACTGTCCCACAATGTTAGACCTAAGTCATACACAGGTTCCTTAAGGGGGAAAGGCTCAGTTGGTAAGAACAATAGGCTATCAGTACAGCTCAGATTTAAGTTTCTCTTATCATTTATCTGTTGTGATATGCATAAACAAGGCCATCCTCTCCCATAGGTCATTTGTGTGAGCTGTTATTATGAGCTATAGTTACATTTTGGAGTCATTTGACTCCTGCTATGTGAAAAAGTGCACTGCTGTCATCACACTCCTATAACCTGTTTCAAAAAGTCTTACATGCATTGTTTCAGATGACCACATGATCAATGTGATCATTTAACAGGTGGCCTTGTTGGGATAAATGAATGCTCCATTTGAAATATCTGAGCTGAGTATGTCAGTGCCTCAAAGCATTGACTTTTGGGGGGCACAAAATGCAAGTCTATGCAGGATCACAAAAATTCAGCTAAAAATAAATGATCTGACAATTTTTGAGAACAGAAATTTGGAAACACTGACAAAATTTGTTGATTATCCCAAAAGGCCGCGTCAAGACTGAGTCCAACTCAGAGAGTAAATTTGCTCTAAAAGTAAACATCTGCCATCAACGGCAAATATGAATAAAGCTCTCTTAGAGATAAAGGGAGATAAACACTCATTGGGTACTTCATTACATATACCTGTTCATCTGCTATGTTAAAACAAATGTCTAATCAGCCAGTCACATGGCAGCAACTTCTAACTGAGCATCACAATGGAGAAGAAAGGTGATTTAAGTGACTCTGACTGCGGCATGGTTGTTGGTGTCAAACAGGCTGTTTTGAGTGCTTCAGACTGCTGATCCATCTCTGAAGTTTA
>VUQH01033575.1:9833-32614 GCA_015106775.1 Etroplus canarensis | reverse complement strand
ATGTTAGCAACTCGATGTATTTAGGCGTATAGACATGATCAAAATGATCGACTCAAGTTCAAACCAAGCATCAGAATGGGGAAGAGAGGTGATTTAAGTGACTCTGACTGCGGCATGGTTGTTGGTGTCAAACAGGCTGTTTTGAGTGCTTCAGACTGCTGATCCATCTCTGAAGTTTACAGGGAATGACCAGCAGCGGCTGGATTGAAATTGAAGGCTTGAGGCACAGATGAGGTGCAGACCAACCAGGTGTTTATCCACCAACACTGACGACATACAAAGACGTCATACAAAAAACCCCAACAAAAACAGTGTTGTTCCCAAGTGGCATGTGGTTTCAGCAGCAGCTGGTGTTGACTGGCAGTCTCTTATAGCCTACTCATCATCAACCTACAGCCATACCATTTACAAAGGGGGGGTACTTACATCAGCAATTAAACTTACAAATCCTACATTTAATTTCACTAATAAACTTAATTAACATTAATGAACATTACTATAACCTTAATTAAAACACTTACTAATATCTCTATGTTAATTAATAAAATATTACATCAGTCTGTGTGTATATTCTTAATGAAATGGTCTGAAAAATAGAAAATATGCAGTACGCAGCATTTCTATTGGGATAAAATGACCTGTGGATGCCAGAGGTCAGACTAGAATGGCCAAACTGCTTTAAGCTGATAGGACGACAACAGTAATTCAAATAACCACTTGTTACAACCAAAGTATGCAGAAGAGTATCTCCGAACGCACAACACATCAAACCCTGAAGAAGATGGACCACACTGGGTGCCATTCCTGCTAGCTAAGAACAGGAATCTAAGGCTACAATGCACAGTGTCCCCGAAATTGGATAATAGGAGAATGGAAAAACTTTGCCTGGTCTGATGTCTCAATTTCTGCTGCCATTAAGATGGTGGGGTCAGAATGTGATGTAAACAACATAAAAGCACTGTTCGGGTTGGTGATGGTGGTGTATGATGTAGGGGATTATAGCACAAGACTCCCTCACCTGTCAGTCCACCTCAGGACAGACAACCTCGACACCAGTTTCCAAGGACACACTCTTTATTGTCTGGTCTCACAGTGGTTGCCCACCATGACGGGGCGGCCTCGGGGCACGCTCGCTTGACCGCCGACTCTGTCCTCGCCGGCAGGTTCTTAGCTATTCTCTTCCAAGACGAGCACACTACCAAATGGGGAGAAGTTGATTAGACAATGACCTCCCGTGTGCCAATCATCCCACATGGCACCACTCTCTGCACCACACTGCACCACAGGGACATATATTTTTTTGGTAGACTTTGGCCCTCTTAGTACCAACTGCGCAGTGTTTAAACCTCACAGCCCACCTGAGTATTGTTGCTGACCATGGCCATCCCTTTAAGACCACAGTGTGCCCATGTTCTGATGTCTGCTTCCAGCAGGATAACACACCATGCCACAAAGTTCAAATCATCTCAAACTGGTTTCTTGAACATAACAGTGAGTTCACTGTACTCAAGTGGCCTCCACAGTCACCACATCCCAATCCAAATGAGCACCTTTGAGATGTTGGGGAAAGGGATTTGCAACACGGATGTGCAGCTGACAAATCTGTGGCAATTGTGTGATACTATCATCTGAAAAAATGTATCATCGTCTGCTCCCTTGTATTCTCCCCAATGGGTCACCAGGGTGGATTAATCCGCATTGGCAATTTGGCAGATGTCTTAAGTCGGATGCCCGTCCTGCCCTTCCCAACCCTCCATGGTAAGAGTGACTTGTGTCCCCACCTGGAAACGAACCAGGGACCTTTCGCTTGAAAGGCAAATATGTAAACCATACAACCAAAGTCTCTGAGGAATGTTTCCAGCACCTTGTTGAATCCATGACTCAAAGCCTTAAGGCAGTTCTGAAGGCAAACAGGGGATCAAACCAGGTGTATCTAATGGAGTGGCCATTGAACGCACATTACTCAAACTGAAGCATTACATTTTGCATGAAGACTCATAAATACAAGCTTTTTCTTCAGTTTGAACCCCTGATGGTGTTTGTGGTTCTAGTTCAGAAGTACAGTATTATGACCCAGTTTTAATCCCTTGATCCTGCATTCAGAGTAGAGGAAGATGTACAGTATAGATCTATAGATGCTGCTGCTGGATAATTCAAAGCAGGACATTGAAAATATCAAGGATAACCTGACATGTAATGAGATGTTTTAACTTTCCATAAATTGAAACATCATAGCATCGCTTGATTAAACTTAAAGAATTTCCTTACATAATCCAAAGCAGGAGCAGCAGAGAGCTGCTGCTTGTGGGATTCACACATCGCTGGCAAGCAGGTCTTTTTAGTCAGTGAGATCTAAACAGGATTACTTTATGCCGCAGCAGTTTGTAGAGCAAAGGAGTGTTTCAGAATATAATCACCCAATTCATCAAAGCCCAGCTTTGCACTGCCTTCTCCACTGTGCATTTTCCCCATCATTAGCCCGGCACAGGCACAGTATCTGTGAAGAATAGATGCTCCTTTAATTTTGACCAGAGGTCGTCTCTAAGTAATAGACAAGCCATGGGATTTGCTTTTTTGTCAGAAAAGGTTGCTCATTTGCTTTCACCCCTTGTTGACCTCCATGTCGGATTTTTACAGTATTTATGAGGAGCTGCAATCTATTATGCATATAAATGATCACCACTGAAAATCCTGTTGTAATGCGATATATATGAGAGTGTTTCGTTACACCACCACTGTTCATGCTCTCATGGTTCCTTCTATTTTTCCAAAGATGCTATTTCCTGCAGTTGAGGAAAATTATTATATTTTTATATTTTTTAAAATACGGTGACAAATAGAACTAAAGGGCTGTTTTAAAATGTATAAAATTATCAAAGTAAAAGGATTTCTGAAAGTTAAAGTTCACTCAACTTTTTTTTCCTACGAAAAGGAGCAGCAGCAGTATTACAAGCATAATCAACGTACTGTGAGTTTTTACAGAGTGCATTTATTCTGCCTGAGATGTTTATGAATAACTTAAGGTCACTTCACACTGTCAAATCTCCTCCCAATTCAGTGTGTGTATCGGGATTTTATAATTAAAGTGCTCTGGTCTTTCACACAGAATCACTCATGTGTTATTCATGCCAAATGATTACAAAATTCAATATAAGCGTGCTTTCAAGTGACAGAAAGACTGTAATTTTCAGTGGTATGTTATCACTTCTTTTCTCCAGAACCGCTTCATTTTTCTGACAATTAAACGAGTCCGACCTTCGTCCGATATAACCTCTGCTTTATTTCAAAGAATTAGTGAAACTGGTTGAAAATATATGAAAGGACTTGGCTTTGACATAAGCTGTAAAGACTCTCAACCTTCTTTTTGATGAGGAAAAAAAAGTTAAGTTACAAAGTCACATTTGCTTCAGTGGTAAAATACATGCATTTGTAGGTAGTTTAACATTTTGAAAAACTTGTTTGTTTGCCTCCTCCATGGATCACCACCTTATTATGGTGGTAGGGTTTGCAAACTCCCAGGAGGTATGTTGTCAGAGGCAGTTCGTCCCTGGTAGGGTCTCCCAAGACAAACAGGTCCTGGGAGAAAGCCAGACTGAGAGCTGTCCAAAAGGATTCCCATGATAATTACAAAATCAAGGATTCAGCGTACCCCGCATGGGTTCGTCCTCCAGTGGGATCACCACTTACAGGAGGGATCATGGGGTCTGGTGCTATGTGGATTGGGCGGGAATCAAAGGCAGAGACCTTGGTGGTCCAATCCCCAACTTATTAAACTGGCACTTAGAATGTGGAATGTCACCTCCCAGGTGGGGAACAAGCTTGAGCTGGTGCATGAAGTTGAGAGATATTGGCTAAATATAGTTGGGCTCACCTTGGGTTCTGGAGCCAGTGTCCTGGAGAGGGGTTGGACCTTGGCCTTTTCTGGAGTTTTCCTGGGCGAGAGGGGACGAGCAGGGGTGGGCATTTTTGCGTCCCCATGCCTGGCCTCTTCTGTGTTTGGGTTTTCCCTGTTGGACAAACACGTTTCTCTGTGAAACGTGTCCTGATCATCACTTGTATCCATGTGCTATGTTTCAGAGTACCTACCCTTTTGACTGGTGTGCTGGAAAGTGCTCCTCTTGGAGACTCCACTGTCCTACTGGGGGACTTTAATGCGGATGCTGGCAATGACAGTGGAACCTGGGGGGTTGTGCTTGGGAGGAATGGCCTGCCAGGTCTGAACCCGAGTGGTGTTCAGTTATTGGAGTTCTGTGCTAATCATAGTTTGTCCATAACAACTGTCATGTTCAAGTAAAAGGGTGTCCATATGTGCATTTGACACCAGGACACCCTAGGTCGCAGGTCAATGGTCAATTTTGTTGCCGTGTCATCAGACCTACGACCTTATGTCTTGGATACCAGGGTGAAGAGAGGTGCAGAGCTGTCAACTGATCTCCACCACCACAGGAGCTATGTTTCTGGTTTGTGCTCATCTTTCCCACTGCCCTGACAAAAAGAGGTGATAAATAGTAACTGAAATCGTTACAGCACCCAAAGTCTCAGCTGAGAAGAGACAGCATTAATGGTGAGAGGACAACAAAGCTCATCGTGAGTCATTGATAGTGTGTGACCACAGAGGTCTCTGTCCTCTTGCTGCAAAGTTTGTCCTTAATGTTTTGTGTTTTTTAAGGAAAGAATTCAGTGATTTCATCTTCATGCTGTTCTACTATTGTTTTACATGCAAACTTCAAACTGGCTGTAACCCTTGAATCCAGCGTGGCCTCTGACAGGTCCATGGCCTCACCACCCCGAGAACTGATCCTGATATAAGGGGGCCATCAAGCTGAAGAAGGTGTCCTACCAAGCTTGGTTAGCTTGTAGGACTCCTGATCAGCTGAGTTGCACTAGCTGGTCAAACGGAGTGCAATTCAAGAAGTTGCCAAAGCTAAAACATTAGTGTGTGAGGAGTTCAGTGAGGTCACGGAATGTGACTTCTGGTTGGCCTCGAAGAGATTCTAGGAAATGTTCAGCGACTCAGAAGGGGAAAGCAGCTCCCTGTTCATGCTGTGCATGGTGCGGATAGAGAGCTATCATTGACCAGAGGAAGGAACACTTTAAGGATCTGATGTCCCGCTGACATGTCTCCCATAGTAGAAGCAATGCTTGAGGATGAGGAAGGTGGCTCAAAAATCACTGGGTCAGAGGTTGCAGAAGTTCCTAACAAACTATTCAGTGGCAGGGCCCTGGGAGTGGATGAGAGTCACCCTGAGTACTTCAAGGCTCTTGATGTTTTAGGGCTGTCCTGGCTGACACGTCTCTGCAACATCATGTGGAAGTTGAGAACAGTGCCTTTGAATTGGCAAACTGGGGTGATGGTTCCCCTCTTCAAGAAGGAGGACCAGAGGGTGTGTTACTATTATATTTTCATATTATTATTATATTATACTAATAGCATTAAAGGATCACACTCCTCAGCCTTCCTGGGAAGGTCAATGCCAGGGTATTAGAGAGGAGAGTCCGGGTGTTAGTTGAAACTTGGATTCATGAGGAAAATGGTGATTTTCCACCTGGTCATGGCACATGGGACAGGCTCTTTACCCTCTCAAGGATCCTCAAGGGCTCGTGGGAATTTGCCCAACCAGTCTACACATAATTTGTGGACTTGGAGTAAGCATTTGACCGCATCCTTCATGGTTTCTTGTGGGGGCTGCTTCGGGAGTGTGGAGTATTAGGCTCATTGTTATAAGCAATCCGGTCTCTATACATCGATTGTGAGAGTTTGGTTTGCATTGCCAACAATCAGTTGAACTCATTCCCGGTGAAAGTTGGACTCCAACAGGACACGCTGGAGAGACTATGTCTCCTCCATGTCAGTGAGCTCTTTAGAATGACCAGTTCTTTCACAAATGTTTGTAAAGGCCGACTACATGGGTAGGTGATCAATGTTTTTTATATCTGTAGCAATGGAACTGAATAAAACACTTAAATTCAATGATTAGGAGTGTGGCGCAATGCTTTTGTCCATATATTGTATGTGTGAGACTTCAGTCAGGAGCAGGTTAGTTTAGCTTTACATTAACAGCTCATCTACTAAGGCAGTTGTCGCGCCACGTGTCACATAATGGAGGATGTAGGAAATGATGAATATGCTGCTAATTAAAAGCAAGGAAATGTGAACTTCATCACACATGTTTTAGAGGAAGGGACTTATTTTATATAATTTTTTCTTAATATAGCAGAGGTGTCATGACAATTAACACCACAGAAGCTTTAAGTTTAAAGACCATTAGCATAAAATATTCTTCAATGACCTAAAGATAAAAACTTTAGCCACAGTGAGTATTTATAGATTTCTTTTTAGCAGCCACACTGCTTTGTCCCTGGTCATTATAGATGCTCTATCAGTGTTCACTAATTAGGAGGGCGCCTTTCTTTACAGACGACAAGGGAAGGGACACAGGAGGGAGGTTTGGAAATTAATCACTGAGGTTTATTAATGAGGGGGTATCGGCCCTGTGTGGCCTGAGAACAATATGAAAAGGAGTGATCATAGGCAAGCTCCATCCATCACTCTGAAAACTGTGTGGAAGCCACCAGCAGGGTAAAGCTTTTAGGGGCAATCTTTAATGTGGGCATGAGCAAAGAAAAAAGATAATCATTATCTTAAAGAGCATATTATCTAGACCTGATCCAATATTAACATTTCCTATCATTTAAAAGACAAATCTGCTGTATGCATTGTGTGAATTTCTGTTTAAAAAGCTCCTGATTTTCATCAATGCTTCCTGCAAAGTTTCTAGTGCCGCTTTACCTCCACTAGCAAAAAGGTATAATTCCCAAGAACGTAATATTACCAAACTGCTGTCAAGGAGACCCACAGTTCATCACAAAGCATACAAGAGACATGCAATATAAGTTTTTGAATTAGTTGTGACAGTTGATTTTACGAAATTAAGTATAATGTGACATCTTCCTTAAAATAAGCACCATTTGCCGTGGATTTTTTAAAATCATTATTGTTAAGTGATGTGGGATCATTTTACCATTTGATTTTATTATATATAGGAGAATGTACATGTATAAACCACCACACTAAGGGGACACTCATTCCAGGCATATATGTGGGTCAATTTTAAATTCCATCTAAAAAAAATTATTAAAAAAAACTTGGTCGTTATCTTTTTTGGCAAGTTTGGTGATCCCCTTAGGATTTAAATCTTATTACGAAATTTCACAATTCAAAAATATATGGATGGCAACAGTATGAGCTCATAGTGGTACAGGGGTTAGCACTGTTGTCTCAGGTGCCTTGGCTCCTCCCACAATCCAAAAACATGTTCGTTAGGTTAACTAGCCATTCAGAATTGACTGTTGGTGTGAATAGGGTGACTTGCCCACTCTGCCACTTCCCTAATGACCACTGGGATAGGCTTCTGTGTTCCTGAATTGAATAAGTGGGAGGAAATGGATAGATGGGAACAGCAAAGGAGCCACTGTGAGCACTTAAATAAAATAAAACCATTAGGAGAGAAGAGTACCATAGATGGAAATTTTAAGCCTTGGATTGTATTTAAAATTAAATTAATAAAAGTGGCTTATATCTCAGATGTACATTAATGGAAAATCTTTTAAATGGGGAAAATTGGGACAAGGTCCTTCCTGGTGCTTAAATGAGGTCAAGAGAACCTCACATGGGAGCACTGACTCACAGTGGGTTTCAGCCAAACCACCTCGACCAGCTTCCAGATTTCACTCAGCTTTAGAGGATAAACTCAAGCCTCCTTCCAGGAAGCTGGGAAGAGCCACAGTGGCTGTGTGGTGGAGGTTTCTCTGGGTACATTCATAAACATTGGCAAGTCTGCATGAGGCACACGGGGCCAAGTAGGACATTGGTTATTGTCTTAAGAAGTGGTGCTTTGATCTGACTGGTTATACAGAGCCATGCAGCAAAAATGTAAAAAAAAAAACAACAACCCAAAAACATAAAAATAACATTAGAGCCAGTCTATACTGGTATTTCTCAGGTTTTTGAAGGTCAGGTTAGACAAGCAGGTTTCTAAGTTTCCATTTCAAATCCCTGATCAGCAGGAACAATCTTACCAGGGAAAGTGAATGGGGAGTGTTTTTCCCCTTTCCCACTGACTAACCTGAAACTGCCCTTTATATAGGCACTTAACCCCAGTTCGCCCTTGTGGTGCAGCGCTGTGGCCAACAGCAGAGGACTGTGACTGTACTGAGCAGCTCCCAGCTGTGAGTGTAGCCGAGTGAGTGGGCATGTAGTCTCTCTCCACAGATAAGCTACAACAAATTAGAAAAACAAGGCTCACGGATGTCTCTGAATGCTAAGTGTGTTTTATTTTCAAAGAGTGACCTAGATCACCCTGGATGAGTTTCTATAATCTCAAAATGTAACCAGGCAAGGACTTTTCAAAGGACTGAAAAGTAGGTCCTTCAACTTTCTACTATGAATTACCAAAGTAATGTCAAATAAATAAATATCAAGGGAATTCATAATCAGAGGCAACATTTGACCTCTACTTTGGCTTTATAGCTTAATTCTACTATTATAAATTGGATCTTGTTAGTGAAAAGTTTATTCTTGACCTGGCAACAGTAGTCAGCAAAACAAATCTCACCCCAACATTTGCTGTTCTGAAGCTTTCAGGTACATTAGAGTTTGATATTAGTTTACTTCAAGCAGAGACATCCAACAACTTGACAAAAACTTTTTACATTTCAGTGTCTGTTCATTCAGTTCAGTTCAATTCAATTCAATTCAATTTTATTTATATAGCACCAGTTCACAACAAAAAGTGTTTCACACTGTAAGGTAAAGATCCTACAGTGTTAAAGAGAAAACCCCAACAATCAGACGATCCCCTGTGAGCATTGAGCAGCCTATGACTGCACTAAGCAAAGTAGTACATCGTCTGTAAACTGATGAATACTTACTATGGACACAGTTTTACAGATCATTGTTGTCTTCTTCTCCCTGAATGACTATTTATCCTCTGCCACCATCATTAGGCAACTATTAGTTAAGGTCAGGTAACCATGGCTAATTACTTCAGTTAGTATTGACTAATACTACAAATTATTATTAATACACTAAATCGACTATAGCTTTTTGTGACAATCCTTTCAAAATCCATAGGCATTCATATAGAGTTGGTCCCCCTTTTGCAGTTGTAACAGTTCCACTCTTCAGAGGAGGCTTTGTACAAGATTTTGGAGTGTGGCTGTAAGAATGTTTGCAATGTTTTCAGTTAGAAAAGCAAAAACTGATGAGGGCCTGTCTGTCAGGCTCCATTCTGCTTCATTCCAAAGGTGTTCAGTGGGGTTGAGGTCAGGGCTCTCTACAGGTGAGTCAAGGTTTTCCATATCAAAACTCATCCAAACATACCTTTATACAGTAGACCTTGTTTTCTGCATTGGGGCACAATCATGTTGGAAGAAGGAAAGAGTCTTCCCCAAACTGTTCCCACAAAGTTGAAAGTGTTGAGTTTTCCAAAATGTTGTAGTGAGCTGAAACATTAGGACTTTCCTAAGCTTGCCAACCCCAGAAAAAAAAGTCCCTCATCCACCAAACTTTTTTTTGGAGTCAGGCAGGAAACATTCTCCTAGCATTTGTCAGACTTATCCATCAGACTGCCAGAGAGAGCAGAATAATTCATGATGCCACAGAACATATTCCACTGCTCCAGAGTCCAATGGCAGAATGCTTTACACACAGTGTTGTGCTTGGTAATGTAAGGCTTGCATGTAGCTGCTTGGCACTGGAAACCCATGCCAGGAAGCTCCTGGTGCAATGTTTTTGTGCTGATAGTAATGTGGAGGTTAGGAAAGCTGCAGTTATTGAGTCAACAGCGTTGATTACTTTTACGCACTATGCTCCACCCAGCCCCTGGCATTGCACTCGGTCATATGTGAGTTGCATTTAGCTGCTTGACCATGGAAACCCACGCCATGAAGCTTCATGATGATGTAAACGCCAGAGGAGATTTGAAACTCTTCAGCTATTAAGTCAGCTGAGTGGTGGCATCTGCTGTGTACTCTGCTCCCCAGTACTTGGCAACCCCACTCTGAAACTTTGGTTTACCACTTCGAGGAGGGTTGCTGTGGTTGTTAAACGCTTCCATTTTGCAATAATACCACAAACAGTTAATTGTGTAAATATCTAGGAGGGAAGAAACTCCACTAACTGACTTGTTGCAATGGTGGCATCATATTAAAGCAACACAAATTGAGTGAACTCTTTAGAATGACCAGTTCTATCACAAATGTTTGTCGAGGCCGACTGCATGGCTACAGTAGGTGCTTGTGACGATGAGACTGAATGAAAAGTAAGAGGTGTGGCCCAATACTTTTGTTCATACAGTGTACATTCAAATTATTTATGATCATTATTATCATTTTCTAATAGAACCCAACTGCAAGAGAAACAATCTCATGAAACCACTGGAATGTTTTCTTTCAGTGAGTACTCATAAAATGGGGTCTGAAATTCACGTAAGTTCAAATTATCGACAGATTGTGGGTAAACGTACAACACACCAACAGAATTTTTGTCTTTATGGAACACATTCGAACTGGAAAAAGATACGTGAACACTTGAATTTAAATATTAAATTAGTGGAAGCTTCTTTAGCATCAACAGTCTCAGTCAGATTTTTTTTCTGCAGGTATATGTTGGACTAGCCACCAGCCTCCACCATGCTTCACCGTTGTTATAAAATTTTCATATTGGTGTTTCGTGCCTATTCCAACCAAACATATTCTGCATTTTCTTCCCTAGAAATTAAAACTTTTATCTTGTCTTTCTACTAAATGTTGTCCCAGCAGTGAAGTAGATCATCCAGGTGTTCTTTTACAAACTTGCTGCAATGATTTTTGGAGAACAGTGGTCTCATTTGTTGTGCCATTAACACCTTTCTTATTCAGCGTTTTTCTTACAGTAGACATGTAAACATTATTGAGCAAGTTGTGGATATTTCTGCAGGTGTTTTATTACCCTTGGGTTCTTTTTCATCTCTTTCAAATTGAAGTATGCTTTTTTGTGATATTTCAGTACCCACTCCAAGAGGCAAGCACCAAGAGTTCTGAATTTGATCAATTTGTAGGAATTCTGTCTACACCTCAAATAGAGAGAATGATAAATACCCAGATCTTTGGAAATTCTTTTGTAGTCCCTTCCAGCTTTGCGCATCTCTAAAGTTCTTCTCTTCAAGGTCTCATGAAAGTTGTTGTGATCAAGGCATGGTTTGGCCCAATCAATCTTTTTGAGAAAAGCAGACTTCAGCTGTACCCAGAGTTTGCTTGCCTTTATTTGTAGAGGGCACATCTACAAACCCCACTTCTAGTCTAATTTCCCTAATTTTAACTTTACAGGGTGGCACCATTGGACTAGAGTACTATCCATCTTACAATGCCTAACACCAGTGTCCAACAGAATGTAAGTCAGTACAGTACATTATGCAATTTTCCCCCTGAGATTGATAAAGCATTCTGATTCTCATTCTGATTTACTTGAGTAGTTTATGCTGAAGTGCAGGGTTGAAAAGTATTTTTTTATCTCATGCTGTGTGATGCATCTACTCTAATATATTTTAAATGTAAATAGAGAATTTGTGTCCATCCCATTTATTTTTTTTTTATTTTAGTCATGCTTTATTTTGTTGATATTTTGTTGTTCTTCTTCATCTCCTCTTGGCTACTCCTGTTAGGGGTCGCCACAGCAGTCATGTATTATGAATTCGCTTTTGGATTTGACAAAGATTTTACGTCGGATGCCCTTCCTGACGCAACCCTCCCCATTTACCAGGTCTTAGGATCGGCATCAGGAGTACACTTTTGTGTGGCCCCTGTGGCTGGGTTATTATTATAGATCAAGGTACCCAGCAGTATATATGTAATTAAAATCATCAACAGCGGCAATATGAAAGTGATATACACATCAGTATTCAATATTCATTAATTATGATCCATATATGGGTCTGAAAAGAGGCATTCTGCATAATATATTTACTTTCAGCACAACATATTTTGATTGTACAACTGCATAGCACCACTTTTCATGTAATAAAGCTGGCCATGCTTTACAGACAAATCACAATAGAAAGCAAAAAACCATGCCGCTCAATAATGACAACCACTCACTACTTTGTTCCAGTTTTTCAACATATTGGCAGAGTATTACATATTAATGCACATATGATGTATCAGTGGTTTTAAATGCCCAAGCATTTAATCTAATCCCTCCAGCCTCTTGTTCTAGAGCTTTTGCAGCTCTATTATAACTTCATATTACTTGCACGCCCACAAGAGATCCTTGTCAGGGAAATGTAAACAGTCCTTGTCCTGTCTTTGTTCAAAACTGTTCTCACATCACAAGTTGTCTGCAATTACCTGCTTCATCCTTAGCTAACATCTCTTCATCTCTTGTCTCCTCCACGTCTGTTTGAATGGCGTCCTTGTCCTTTCTCTCTGTGATGGTGTCAAGCCTTTCCTTTTATGTGCTGTCTGTTGAATTTTCAGGTTTTCTAAGAGGAAGCAGGCATGTGGTGAAGACATATCTGTTTCGTGTTGTTCATTTAACAATGTTACACGTTTGTATGATTTTATAATTGCTGCTTCTGCCTGCTTTCTTCATGTATACTGTATGGACATAAACAGTCATCTAATGCTTTTTCCCATTAAAGGGAGCATCTGTGTATGGGGTGTCATATTTTGTATTGACTCTAACGCCTTAAGAGGAAAATATGTGGGGTATACCGTATGAAAAAAATGGTGCCTGTGGTAATAAGATCCAGAATGTACACTGTAATGATCAGCTATTGCATGTGTTTGATCAGGCTGCCAGTACATTCCTAAGAAAATGTATATAATTTATCAGCCATAGCTGTGGTAAGTGTTGAGCCTGGATTCCTTATCATGCTACAGTGAGTGACCATGGGCAGCTTTCATTAATGACTGTTCAAATAGTTTAGTTCAACATGATATTTAAAATGCAACAAACAGCCATATGCTTGGATTCTCTGAGATTATAGTTGATATGTCACTGGGAGCACACTTAAAGTCTGGATGTTGTTTTGCTGTTCTACTGGGAAATTCTGCCTTTTGAACAAAATGCCAGTGTGGAGCAGTAAATGTGCTTGTTTGAGAAGAGCAAAGGCAGAACTAAAGCGGCTAATATTTTTAACATATATTTGCTATAGCTACAAAATAATCAGGATAAACCTCGAAATCGCTGAATGCAGGTGTTTCATTCAGTCCCATTGTCACAGTTGTATACAGTCAAGCGCCAAGACATGCAGCCTCTTTTTGCTAACATTTTGGATAGAATGTGAATTCGAGTGTGGTACTGTAGTATGATGCCACCATTGCAACAAGTAAGTCTGTGAAGTTTCTTACCTCCTAGATATTTCGCAATGAACTGTAAGTGGCATTATTGCAAAAGGGAAAACGTTCAGGAACCAAAGCAACTCAGCGACGAAGTGACAGACCACGTGAAGTTACAGAGTGAGGTTGCAAAGTACTGGGGCGCATAGTACATAAAAGATGCCAATGGTCTGATGATTCAATAACTGCAGAGTTCCTGACCTACTCTGGCATTTACAGTGGCATGGGTTTCCATAGTCAAGCAGCTGAATGCAACTCATACATGATCAACCACAATGGCAAGGGCTGAATGGAGCAGTGACAACATGTTCTGTGGAATAATCACATTTTTCTATCTGACAGTCATATGGGATGAGTCTGGGTTTGGTGAATGCCAGGAAAATGTTACCTGACTGACTGCACTGTGCAACTGTAAAGTTTGGTAAGGAAGGGCTAATGCTACTAATGTTAAGTTGTTTTTCCAGGACTGACCAGTCCCCTTAGTTCCAGTGAACTAAG
Source organism: Etroplus canarensis (assembly GCA_015106775.1). Classification (NCBI taxonomy): domain Eukaryota; kingdom Metazoa; phylum Chordata; class Actinopteri; order Cichliformes; family Cichlidae; genus Etroplus; species Etroplus canarensis. The sequence goes on along the minus strand of VUQH01033575.1, from coordinate 18,739 downwards.
CTGTTTCAGCTTACCAAAACATTTTGGGTAATTATATACTTTCAAATTTGTGGGCCAAGTTTGAGGAAAACCCTTTTCTGTTCCAGTATGACTGTGTCCCAGTGAACAGAGCAAGGGCTGTTCAGAGATGCTAGAATGAGTTTGGCTGAGGAAGAACTTGACTGGCCTGCACAGAGCCCCAACCTCCACCCTATTCCACTACCTTTGGGATGAAGCAGAACAGAGAGTGTGAAATAGGCCCTCTTGCCCAACATCAGTATCTAACCTCATAAATGCTCTTCTGGATGAATGAGCAAAAACTACCAGACACACTCCAAAATCTTGTACAAAGCTACCCCTGAAGAGTGGAAGATGTGAGGGGGCGACAATGGCTCAGTGTGTCGGAGGACTCGTTTGGGATCTGCTGGGTCAAGCCCAATGGAGATCCAAGACCATCCGGCTTAAGGCCTTGCCCTGGACCCATATGTGTGGAGGTGGACCAGAGGCCAGAGAGATACCAGCTGGCACCTGTAAAATGGCAGCATTTTTCACCAACCTACCTCACTGCATGCTGTATGTGTGTGTGTTCGCTCTGTAAGAGTGTTGGTGATTTGAATTGAATTTCCCCATCTGGGGACAAATAAAGTTGTTAGTTTGTTTATTTTGTTAATAGCTGCTGGACCAACTCCATATTAATGGATTCAGAATATCTCCTGTAAGTGTAATGTGTAAGTGGCCCGATACTTTTGTCTGTATCGTGTACCTGTGCTTTTTCTTTCTGAACTTGTCTAATGACATTTTGGGGAATCTTTTTTCATTATCATTTCCATTGCCAGTTTTATTGCAGAGCATTGCATGGCGACGAATTACACCAGCGTAAAAACCTTGCTTATCAAGACAGTGATAGATGATTATTTTCATGCCTTATAATTTTTTTTTTTATTGTAGCATGAAGACATTTCTGCTAGAATAACTTAAAAAAAGCATTATGCCAAAGTTCAAATAATAAACCTTAATGATAAATCTTCCCCTGGATCCAAGCAATAAGTTGCTAAAACTAAATTACAAATAGACTTGACACACACAAGACACATTATAGTTTTTCCATATATCTTGTGACACAAATGCAGTTTCCAAAGTGAAGACTTTTGAAACAATGAACCATGCTAGTTTACTCTTTTTTCTCTGCTCATTGAGCCTGTTAACATTCATTATTACAAAAGCAGAACAAATGTAATTGTATAAAAGTTTCTCTTTTCCACTTTCTGCTTGAATATAATACCCATACATCCCTAGCCTAATGACAGTGTTTAATACTCGTACAAGAAAATTACGTTTTTACATTCATTTCCAAAATGGTGAGCTGAGGATGTATTTGAATGTGTTGGATTTTAAATGCATTTATGCAAATTTTAAGCAGCTCCTCTGCACAATGTTGAGCTTATATTAGTTATAAACACCACCGCACCTTCTTCATGTGGGTCCTAAAGGGTTTACTGGTGTTTCATTTGAAGAGAACATGCAGAGCTCCCTCCTTCAAGCTGAGCTTTGAATGTTTTACATGTGATAATAACAGTAGCACCTACATTAGAATGGTAAGTAAGGTGTCATGACATGTGACAGTCCCACAGTAGATATAGCCAGCATACAAATTTTCATAGCACAAAAAAAAGAAATACTCTGAGATGTCTGCTGTTTGGTGCTCAGAAGTATAATTAGATCAAAAGGTTTAATAAACTTTGGGTTTGGAAATGTAGCTATTAAGAGCTGTGGAAGTGAACCAAAAAAATTAAGGGAGCACTCGATCATCACAGTATGACACAAAGTCAGGCAAACTTTGGGGATATCAATCTATCCACTTAGGACACATGCCAAGATGGTTTGCTGTGTCTCTCAGCGTAGTCTCAAGAGTGTGGAGGAGATACCAGGACATGGCCCCTTTCAATAGGCAAGCTGGACAAGGCAGTAGAAGGGCATCAACCCAGGCATAGGGTCAGTATCTGGTCCTTTGACCAAGGAGGAACAAGAGGAACACTGCCAGGAGCCTACAAAATGACCTCCAGTGGGCTTTTCACATGCATGTTTCTGACCAGACTGTCAGAAACAGACTCCATGAACATGGCATGAGGATCTGACATCCTTTATTGGGACCTGTGCTCACACTCCAGCATCGCGCAGCTGGATTGGCTAAAAAACACCACAACTGACAGGTAGGACACTGTTGCCCTCCTCCTCATAGTGGTGTCCCTCATATTTTCCACATTCAGAACACAAGAAAAGCCCACATCAGAAGTATTTGTAGTGATAATCTCTTCAGAGACCCAACTTTACATCCTACATGTAATTGATTTTGCACATCATTTTGAATGTTTTTAAAAATACACTGTTAATTAAAATACTGGTGCTTTGTTAAGGCATAAAGTATGATTTGATGAGGTTTAGGCATCCAAATCTGGCGTAGTTGCGTGACGATTAAACACATACTCGCTAATAATTTATGCTAAACGTTTATTAGTACAACTATGGCTTTCATAGATGCTGTGGGATTGAGAGAGAATGGAAATTACTGACAGCTGAAGTGATCATATGTACATGATTAAGTTAACTATGCCTTTCTTCTTCTGTCACTATCTGTTATCACTGCTAACATTGTGGACAACAGTATTCACAAGGTGTTACACTGTTGAGGAGGTACAGCGATATAGTGGATTAGTAGGTGCGTGCTAGTTTGTGACACTGTTACACACTTCACCATTTATGCATAACACTTAGAAAATAATATTACCAATGATAATAATAATGATTAAAAATAATACATCTTAATTTGTATGAATTCACCCAAGAAAACCCAGAAATGCCACTGGATTTATGTTGCTGTGCCAATCATGTACCATGACATACAAACTGAAAGCTCAGTGCTCTAGGTCTGCTTTAAAGTAAATGATCTCATAACTGCAGAAAAGCTGAAACCTCATCATCAGTATCCTCAGGTACTTCTTCATTTGCAGAGCAATTATCATCAAAACTCTAAAAAAAAAAACAAAATAAATAAACAAACAGATAAGTAAACCTGCAGCTCCATCATGTAACTGAGACCATAAACCAAATGGCAACACTTTTGTATCATTGTGTTTGAATTCAGGCATTGGAACAGAAAGACAGCAATATCACTGTGAAGCAAACATTACACCATCACCCTCTATAATTTAACTCTCTTATGTTGTTAAAAAAGAAAAAACACATCTCAGGCCACAAGCAACTCACATAAATGTATTTAGAACAAAAGAGTGTTTTTTTTATTTTTCACAGAAGGAAAATGTTAAAGTAAAATAGTTTGGAGAACACTCAGGAGTGAAATTAACTGTATGAATCAACAATGCCAGTATCAAATCTATTGTCACTAATGACTCATACGTTATATGGATAAAAAAAGAATGGGGCCATACCTCTTAATCATTGAATTCAGGTGTTTTCATTCAGTCCCATTGCCACAGGTGTATAAAATCAAAGACCTAACCATGCAGTGTTTACAAACAGTTGTGAAAGAATGGGTCATTCTAAAGAGCTCACTCAAGTCCAGCGTGGTGCTGTAATATGATGTGTGCCTAGGGCGTTACAGCAAGTCAGTTCCCGGAATGTCTTCCCTGCTAGATATTCCATAGTCACCTGCAGGTGGTATTATTGCAAAGTGGAAGCATTTAGGAACCACCGAAACTCATCCATATAAAGTTACAGAGTGAGTGAGTGAGAGATACAAAGTGTGTGAAAGTCACCAATACAGTGGAGAATGAATAACTGCAGCGTTCCTAACCTCCTCTGGCATTAACATTAGCACAACAACTGTGTACCTAGGGCTTGGTTTTCCATGACTGCAAGCCTTACATACCAATCACAGTGGCAAGGGCTGGATGGAGCAGTGACAACATGTTCATTGGAGTAATTACATTTTTCTATCTGGCAGTCATATGGATGAGTCTGGGTTTGGTGAATGTCAGGAGAATATTACCTGACTGACTACACTGTGCAACTGTAAAGTTTGGTAAGGAAGGAATAATTCTAATAATGATAAGTTGTTTTTCCAGGGTTGACCAGTCCCCTTAGTTCCAGTGAACTAAGCTGTTTCAGCTTACCAAAACATTCTGGGCAATTATATACTTTCAAATTTGTGGGCTCAGTTTCAGAAAAACCCTTTTCTGTTCCAGTATGACTGTGTCCCAGTGAACAGAGCAAGGTCCTTAAAGGCATGGGTGGATAAGTTCGGTGTGAGGAACTTCATCTGCCCATAGAGAGCCCTGACCTCAACCCCATCAAACACCTTTGGGATGAAGCAGAATGGAGATTGTGAGCCAGGCCCTTTCATCCAGCAACACTGTAGAAAGTCATCCCAGAAGAGTGGAAGCTGTTATAGCTGCAAAGGGTGTCCAAATCCACTTTAATTCCTGTAGGTTTACAAGGGGATAAATGAAAGGCTCCTGTAGGTGTAATGTGCAGGTGTCCCATTATTTTTGTTCATATAGAGTTTAAAAAGTATTCATACCCCATGAACTTTTCCACATTTTGTCATGTTACAACCACAAATGTAAATGTATTTTAGTGGGATTTTAAGTATATATGTATTAGTATATAGAGTGTAATTTAATTTCAGCATAAATACAGCTGTTCTGTGAAGGCCTCAGATGTTTGTTAAAGAACATCAGTGAATACACAACATCACAAAGCCAAGGCAGGCAGACGAGGCAGGTCAGGGATAAAGCTGTGAAGAAGTTTAAAGCAGGGTTAGGTTATAAAAAATATCTCAAGCTTTGAACATCCCACAGAGCACTGTTCAACCCATCATTCCAACATGAAAATTGTAAACCTACCAAGACATGGCCGTCCACCTAAACTGACAGGTTGGGCAAGGACAGCATTAATCAGAGAAGCAGCCAAGAGGCCCATGCTTACTCTGGAGGAGCTGCAGAGATCCACAGGTCAGGTGGGAGAATCAGTCCACACGACAACTATTAGTCGTGCACTCCACAAATCTGGCCTTCATGGAAGAGTGGGAAAAAGAAAGCTATTGTTCAAAGAAAGCCATAAAAACTCCCATTTGCAGTTTGACACGTTATACGGGGGACACAGCAAACATGTGGAAGAAGGTGCTATGGTCAGATGAGACCAAAATTGACCTTTTTTGGCCTAAATGCAAAAATGCTATATGTGGTAGAAAACCAACACTGCACATTACCCTGAACACACCATCCTGACCATGAAACATGGTGGTGGCAGCATCATGCTGTGCGGATGCTTTTCTTCAGAAGGAAAACTGGTCAGAGTTTATGGGAAGATGGATGGAGCCAAATGAAAGGCAATCTTGGAAAAAAAAACCTTAGAATCCGCAAAAGACTTGAGACTGGGACGGAGGTTCTACCATCCAGCAGGACGACCCTAACATACAGTTGGAGCTACAATGGAATGGTTTAGACTGAAGCATATTCATGTGTTAGAATGGGCCAGTCGAAGTCCAGACTGAAATCCAATTGAGAATCTTTGGTAAGATTTGACAGCTGCTGTTCACAGATGCTCTCCATCCAATCTGATGAACTTACAAAGAAGAATGGACAAACATTTTAGTCCGTAGCTGGAAGAGAAATGCCCCGAAAGATTTGCAGCTGTAATTGCAGCAAAAGGTGGATCTACTAAGAATTGACTCAGGGAGACCGAATGCATGTGCATGCCACACTTTTCAAATTTTTATTTATAAAAAATTTTGCAAACCATAAATCATTTTCCTTTCACTTCACAAATATGCACTACTTTGTGTTGGTCTATCACATAAAATCCCCATAGAATATATTCACGTTTGTGGTTGTAACATGACAAAATGAAGAAATGTCCAAGGAGTATTAATACTGTTGCAAGGCACTGTAGCTGTAGATCAGCTTGGCAGAAATTCAAAAATCTAAATTAGTAGTCACCCCAACACATGTTCATGCATGTTCATGAATATATATATGCAGCACATACAGTAGAGCGCTGCGAGCTGCATACATCATAGGAAGCCCTTTACACAGACTGTTACTGTATAACGTATCTGGATGGCAGCTCTTAGAAATGCGCATGGAGAATTTGAAAAGGCATTTAATTGAGTAGCTAGTATAAAAGCAGGGCTTGGCAGATGACATATGTTAATATGTCAGTTCTTTTTCTGCACTGTCATTTGTTCTCTTGCACACAAGCCTGGAGCAAATTAAATATGTATTTGAATTTATTTGAATTATACATTTGTATCTGCAGCACGCTAAAGCAATGGATGGCGTGGGGATTAACATTCCTAAACTGGTGTTTTGTTAAATCAGTTTCATTTAGATACTCTTGAATGATCATGTGTTCACTGACAAATATCTTACAGGGAAATTCCCGTGTCTTTGCAGAATTCTCCTGCTTTAAGGCCACTGGATCTCTGTCTCCAGTGCCTCGTGGTTTGTAGTCTTATTATGTCCGTAGCTTGAAGTGCTGTTAAACATAATTTCTTCAGTCTGTTTCTGGCATTCATATTGCCCTCTGGTTTGCTCAAGACTGAGGTGTCAATCATGGAGGGTGGTGGTATAAATGAGATCTGACACTGGGCACCAGAAATGCCTGAGCTCAATGTAGCTGAGCCACACTTCTTCATTACTGGCTTAATTAAGACATTCACACGCAGATGTGGATTCTGTATGCTGATGCTGTGGAAATGCTCAGTTAAATATACTCAAAGGAATTATCAAGCTGTAAGAGGGACATGGTGGCTTTGCTGCTTTTGTATGCATCTGCCAAGACGTGTATATCAGCACAAATATCAGGCTGCTGCAGCTGATAATTATTGTGAGATTCAGCTACACCAGGTCTGATGAACTCACACGTCTCTCTCGGCTGTGGCAAAAGGACATTGCAGTGTGATGTTGCGTATCATTACACTAATTTAATCCCCAACCACCCCTTGGAGTTTAATTTTGATAGTGCTGAAACATAATTGGCGCAAGAAAAAAAGCGGCGAAGTTATTATATGTGTCCCACACATCTAATGCAGCCTAAGTAAGCCATGAACTGCAAAGATATGTCTTAATTTTTATTGTACAGTGTGAGAATTCATGCGCGAGCACATACCGAGCCACTGTTGAAAGCAATACGCCAATTATTGGTGCCAGTATCGCGCTAGGGGAAGGCAAGGGTGAGTCGATCATAGCTAATCTAGTTCATTGCAAAGGGGATCCTCTGTGGGGCTTCCTTGACCGGACGTGAGTGGTTCATGGCAGGACCTGGATTTAGCGAGGCCTGTCGGGGCAGGAGAATGTGAATTACGGCTCAATGTTCCTCGACAGTGCTGAGCCGGTGGCTTCATCTGTTCTGACAGGCTCTTGACTGTGTGTGATGATGAGAGACAGCTCCGGGTTGCTGCTCGGCACTGGCTCTTCAGCTGACAATGTGAATTATGGAGACCCAAAGGAGCATGAGCATGCATCAGCAGACCCCCACTCCTATTAATCCTTCCCCCAAAGGTCCCACTGCAGAGACCCCAGACATATCTTGATGTTGTTTGCACACACAATAGATACAGTTGCCCTCCCACCTATACACAATTCTTTCCTTTAGCACTGGTATATTTATGTTCATTTTATAATTTGAAAGCAACTTTTAAACCACAGACTACATATAAAAAATGGTGACATGATGTAACCCATTGGTTAGTGACATCCCACTGTAGCCTCAAGCTGCACATTTTGAAACTGGCTGTGACAAAAAGGGGTGGATCTGAGTAACAACCAACTGATGTATATCCTGCTTATCCTTTTCGATTCAAGTGTGTGATCATAATTTATAAAATGAAGATCTTGTGGAATTCAATAAGACTAAAACTAGTGACTGAGACCATAAACTGTATTCCCAAAGACATGTACACTCACCAGTCCCTGTATTAGGTACACCTTGCTGGTACAGGGTTGGACCCCTTTTTCCTTCAAAACTGCTTTAATTCTTTGTGATGTAGATTCAACAAGGTGCTGGAAACCTCCTTCAGAGACTTTGGTCCATGATGACATGATTGCATCATGCAGTAACCTCTGATTTGCCAGCTGCACATCCCCTATTTCACCACATCCCAAAGATGGGATACCAGATTGAAACTGAGTGACTCTGGAGGTCATTTGAGTACAGTGAACTCATTGCCATGTTCAGGAATCCAGTTTGAGATGTTTTGAGCTGTGTGATGTGGCCTGCTGTCTGTCATCAGAAAATGGGTACAGAAAGTGTACATAGAAGATGGACATAAAGGACATGGTGAGTAACAATGCTCAGGTAGGCTGTGGCATTTAAATGATGCTCTGGTGGTACTAAGGAGCCTAAAGTGTACCGAGAAAGTATCCCCCCGACCCCATTACAACACTAGCAGCAGCTGTGTGTTCAGAGATGCTCTTCTGCAAACTTTGGTTGGAGTTACTGTTACCGTCCTATTAACTTGAAGCAGTCTGGCCAGTCTCTTCTGATTTCTGTCTGGCATCGACGAGGCATCTTCATGCAGAGAACTGCCATTCACTCGATATTTTCTCTTTTTCAGACCATTCTCTGTAAACCCTAGAGATGCTTGTGTGGGGAAATCGCAGTAGGTCAGCAGTTTCTGAAAAATTCAGACCAGACTGTCTGGCACCAACAACCATGCCACATCCATAGCCGCTTAAATCCCCTTTCTTACCCATTCTGACGCTCAGTTTGAACATCAGCAGGTCATCCTGACCATGTCTACATGCGTAAATGAGCTGCTGCCATGCAACTGATTGATTTGATGTTTGCATTAACAAGCAGTTGAACACATATTAAGGAAGTGGTTGGTGAGTGTATATAGCCAAATGAGTCAACCCCTGCTGGTCATTAAAAAGACTTTCAGATCCAGCAGCTCCATCAGATATATA
>VUQH01033573.1:0-16124 GCA_015106775.1 Etroplus canarensis | reverse complement strand
GCACACATCTCCTTTTTGGGGAGGGGGGGGGGAACTGGCAGATTGGAAACTGTGTGGCAGAAATCTATTTTTCATCAGCGATGTCGGGACGTCAGGGTGAGCGTGACAAACACACCAAGGACTGGGACACGAAGGCAGGGTGAGCAGGAGGAAGTCGTCTGAGAAGAAACTCTGCAGCGTCAGTCAGATGGGATAAAAGTGATTATTATTTAAAGCCATGAGTCACGACTGATCGTGTTCAGGTTCCACATTTAGTGAAAATTTGGACTAAAATCGAGATGGACGAGAGACATTAAAGATGCTTGTCCTTCTCCTTGAAAATGAACTGACTGGTTGATGGAGATAATCAGCAGGTGGAGCTAATTCTCCCGTAGTCGTTGTAAAAGAGCTCGATGTTAGTTTGATGCGTTACTGTGAGGAATATGTCTTCACTGTGCCACACAGCTGATGTTTTCATCTCTTAACAGGAAGCCCAACTTTGCTTCCCATCATAAAAACAGCTGTTATACCTCATGCAATTCCAATTCCGGCTTCCAATGATTATTAAAGTAATAGAGATAAAACAATTTTTTTTGCTTGAATCTCTCTAGGAAGCTGTTTCTTTCTTTCTCCTCGTGTTATGAATGAAGGGTGCCACTGTCCTACTTCTGCTTTCGCCTCTTTCTAAAAGTCCAAACTGCATCATTTAGTTCAGCTCCAGCCAAGGTGACAAAAAGTAAACCTGTGACACCTCAGATCTACATAGACCAGCCCACCAGAAGGTCCAACCTGGCCCCCAGGATGGCTTTGCAAGGTATAACAATTGGAGAGAAAAAACACTACTGTTCCAAACCAAAGTAAAATGCCTGTGTTGCTCCAAAATGCTGCACATGTGAAGGTTTTCTGTAAGGAGATATCAGCAGTTCCTTGTCTGTTTTGTGAGTGGACGCTTTTAGATCAGGGAGGTGTAATTCTTTACACTGAAGCAAATAAATATGTTTAAATGGGTTGTTCTACATTGGTTTTACTGGACTAGTTCATCTGAAATTAAATTAGGCTACGACTGCCCGATGAACTACAGATTGAGTCAGCTCCAATCCGGGGGCAGTAAAACTCACATGTTTTCCTTAGGTGAACGTATGGAAGGATTACTATTGGCTAAGCCCTCTCAACTGGTCCGGTTTGGCAGTGTGTGACAGTTGGCCGTCAGCTTTAGCCCTGTGGCTGCCATAACGGTCCCCGACATCAGCAGGGTTGCCCTCGCGAGATGGATTCTACGGTGAAAAACAACCGCTAGTTCAGACCTAAAACTCCTTACTAAACCTCTCTTTCTCCATGTTCATGCTGTTTTTATTTGAAATATATTTAAAGTTCTGTAAAAAGACATGTTTCTGAGCTCAATAACGGCATGATGTTAGCTTTATGAATACCATTGTTACATAAAACCAACAACTTCTTGATTATGATGTTTGCTGTAATTGAGGAGCCCCGTCTCACGCACCAGTTTACATCAAATTGGGAATCAGTTATCACAATAGGTTGGCCATCAAAAAAAGGAAATTACAGATGACCATTATTGCAGGAAGGCATTTTCTGAGGTGGCTCACTATAAATTTTAATCCAGACTATGGCTTGATTTCATTTTGGTTAATCTCTACTTCAGGGTCGCCTCCTAGGTCAGAGCTAGACCTCTTCTAGAGAGTCCTCCATTTTCAAAGGCTCAAAAGTAATGGGACAACTGACTGATGAGCAGTTTGATGTCCAGCTGAGGTTTGTTATTTCATGTCATGTTATATTATTTGTATTTCCTATTGCCAGAGTTTCCACGCTGAGTTTTTAAATGGGAAAACTGGAAACACACATGAATACATGAGGCTGGAATCACACTTAATAAGAGTATAATTCAAAACTTTTACTCTAAATCCAGCACTTGATCATTCTGCAGAACCACAGTGGGATTATATTACTGTACCATGTGCTGTTTCAAGCACAATGTAAATTCATCTCCAAAGATTTTCCTGCCTTTCCTCATTTCCTGTCATGCATCTCCTGCTGCAGTGGTCGATGTTCATATCAAACATGACCAAATAAGGTCTGTATGTACAGGTAATCACCGTGAGCCTTCACACTGCTCTAAATGTTCAGTTACACACTTTTTTCTGCTCTCGGTTCTGTATGGTGCCACAGAGAGGAGAAATTCCTAACATGGTCATCTCCCAAGTCCCACCCACGTTCTTACTGGAGGCAGCCTTGCTTAAAGGGGGAGGAGCTAAAGCAGCCCGATCAAGGCTACGTTCCCACTGTGGGCAAAAGTGGACGGAATCTGATTATTTTGCCCAAACGTGACCCAGATCTGATTTGTCTTTGGCAGTCTGAACAGCACAGATCTGAGTTTTTTAAAATCAGATTCTGGCCACTTCCATATGTGGTCCTAAATCGGCTCCGTATCTGATGTTTCTCAAAGCAACGCTAGTCAGAACGGTCACGTCACATTTTATCTGACTTTTACATGATTGAAGTGAGACGGACGCCATAAATCTGCGTCAGAGGAGGTGAGACGCGGAGAGATCAAAAGTAAACAATGGCTCAAACAAGCATGACAGACAGTGTTGATGGAGCTAGTCAGTGGAAAGTTTTTCTGTCGTGTGTATTATCCATATTTACTTCCGTAAACACAGCGTGCTGCGTGTGACGTCACGCTTTCTTCTGCACGCGCGCATCACACTGGGGTCTGATGGCGGTCGCATTTCTATTATGTGAACGACCACGCAAAATAATTGGATCTCAGCAAAAAATCAGAATTGCCTGCAGTGGGAACGTAGCCTTCGACAGACAGACAGTACACACACACACACGCACACACACACACATAATACTACTAATAAAGAAAGATTATTTAAGTGCGAATTGTGCAAAGCTACTGTACTAAAGTCCAGAAATAAAAGTCCCCAAAGTGGGACTTTACAAACTGTCACACCTTTTGCTCAAAAAAGCAAATACATAAAACAATTAAAATACAGTTTAAAAAATAGAAAAATCTATAAAAAGGCAGCATTATATTACTCAATTCCAACAGAGGGCGCTCCACTTTATCCTTGACACCTGGAAGATCCCAGCTGATGGAGGAACCTCCTCTGCATTGCGCATTTCTTTTAGTAATACAGTAAAACAATGAAATGATAAACATAAACTGTTTTAAATTCTTGTTTCCCTGAATATTTACAGCAGAAACATCTTTCAGTACCACAGTGACATTTGTTTCATCCATAATCAAGCAGAAAAAATGCTAATGAATACAGCTGGGTCCAATTATTTTTTTTGTACAGTCAGTACGATGGTCTCACTGGAAGATTTTACCAAACACTCGTGTTTCTCCGTCAAACTTACAAATTTAACTTTGATCAGTGCGGCTTACAGAAAGCTCAAACAGAAAGCCATTTTTATTCAGCATAAAACTTGGAGAATTGTCATTAATAAGCTGAGGCTGATATAATCTGATGAAGTTAAAGAGCAAAGAGGGAGAGAACTGTCAGCAATACGTGATCTGTTTGCCTCCGGGTTTTTAGTGAATAAGGCCTTTTTTATCAATCTGAATCCAGATCAAAACAGAGCCAGTGTCAGGGTTTTTCCTACATACAAAAACACTGGTCTTCTCCCAGATTCTCCCAACATTAATCAGTTTTTTAAGCAAGGCTTCATTTATTCAAGTATAAAATATACTTTTGTCCAGAAATAACACTGATATACACAGACTTCTGTTAGGTAAGGTAACACAGACTAATGCTTTAACGATAAATGGACCAGTTTTGCCCATGTGTGGGGCAAAGACCCATTCTGAGGCAGGAAAAACCCCACAGCATTAATTTCTGTGAGTCAAAACAAACAGTCAAAAATCAGAGGAAGAATGACCCCAATTTCAGCTCTAAATAATAAATACCTCACAGAACAAACAGGTTTAATCCTCCAAACACCAAATACATCCATCAGTTCAGTTTCTGTTATCAACAAGCTGTTTAAACCAACTTAACACCACTCAAACTTTACTTGAACATGACAAACCTCTCTCCCACTGTAGCTTGAACCATCCATCCTTCTTCTGCCCTTCCTCCGACTAAGCAGAGATGCCCAGTGGCCCCGTCTCATTCGGCTCTTCTTCTCCACAGCTGAGACAAAATCTAACCCAAGCCGCTCATTTCAAGGTGGAGCAGTGCCAGCTGTACTCTGAGCTCCACCTCAATGACCGAGCTCCTTACCCTATCACTAAGGCTAAACCCAGTCACCCCTTCAGAGGAAGCGCACTTCCACGATCTCATTCTTTCAGTCACTACCCACAGCTCGTGGTCATACATGAGGACATGTAAATCTTCAGCTTCATGCTCAGCTCTTTCTACAGCGCAATACATCTATCAATCTCCAGCTCCACTCTTTCCTCACTCACGAACACGACGACGGGATACTTGAACTTCACTAGAAGCAGCGGCTCATTCCCAACCCAGAGCAGGTAATCCACCCTTCTGGCCTCAGATTCTAATTCTCATCCCTGCCACTTCACACCTGAGTGCAAGCTGGAGGTCATTATTCAGTGAAGCCAAGAGAACCGCAACATCCACAGATAGCAAAGGCCAGATTCCTGACATCCCCCACCGATAATGAGTCTTCCTGCTGGCAATATGAACCAAGCTCTCACTACAGTTATACAGGGACTGAATAGCCCATAATAACGGCCCCGGTGTCCCATACTCCCGAAGCAGCCGAATGCCTTCTCCAAGTCAACAAAACATAGGTAGACTGGTTAGGCAACTACCTGCACACCCTTGACCATCCTAACGAAGATAAAGAGCTGGTCCAGAGTTCCACAGGCAGGATGAAAACCACATCCTTCTTCCTGGATCCGAGGTTTAACCAACAGATGGAGTCTCCTCTCCATACTCCGGTACACACCTTCCAACAGAGGCTGAGGAGTGTGAGCCCCCTGAAGTTCGCACACACCCTCCCAATTCCTTTCATAACATGGGAGACCACCACCACCAATCCAAAGGCAGTGTCGCTGGCTTCAACGTGTTGTTTTGTCAACCAGGACAACTTCACAACATCCAAAGCCTCGAGGACATCTCATCCAACCCCCGCCAGAAAGTTTCTCTTTTTAACTGTATCTCACTGACTTTGATTAATAAATAAAACTAAAAGTCATGAAATCAGGAGTTCAGATTCAGCTTTCTGCTTTAAAGTCCACCTCTCACTGTCAATCATCCACCAGCTACCATCACATTTGGGCCTCACAAACCCAGCTGCACCAGATAACGTAAAAAAAAAAAACGAGACAAAGTCATCAGTCTGATGTGACTCTGAAGCTGCAGAGCAAACAAGCAGAAGAAGGTCGAGGATGAAGGAACACAGGATCCAGGCCACTGAGCTCACAGTTATGATCTCCACTCATCTATTAGTGATGAAGATGCTGAGAGCAGAGCCGAACTGGATGCCTGCAGAGCAAACAAACTGAAGGAATGGAGCAGTCACTGTAACGTCTGCTGATGTCAGAAAAGTCTGCAGGATTCAGCGGACTGGTGATAAGAGAAAGCTAGAAAACACAGGTTTTCTCCTGAGGTGCTCCAACAGACCGGTTAAAGGCTTAATAAGATTCCCCTGCGTGAATGTTTAATCAGTGACAAAGTGTCCTTATGACACAAAGCAGGTTGAATGATTACATTACTAGAGTTCATGCTGATCTCAACACTTTAATGTGCCAACCAAAGCTATTTTATTCAACGTCCAAATGAGTGTTAAACTGCTTTAGGGTATTATATATGCCTCACCATGTAAATCTCAGCCAGCTTGTGAATAAGAAAGTATAATCCAACTTTATTCAATTATCATCAGGTAATCTCAGACGAGGACATTTAATGACCACAAGCTAGGCTGACATGTTCCAACCATGCACCTCTAGTATCAGGTATGACCATATGAACATCTACAACATGTAGGCACCGGACAAGACTGTGGGTATCAGAAGGTTTCCAGTTTAATCCAAACATCGACTTTAAAGCTAAAACCAAAGCACAGGCCGTCTAAGATCTAATGTCCACTGAGGCTCAAAGTGAGTCAGTGTCCACAGACTCCTGTGTTAAAATGTCCCACTTTACACCAGAAATAAACATCTTTACAGGATGATACAAACAGTTTGGATCTGTATAGCTTATTTCTCCTTTCACAAAAACTGCACGGGGTAATGTTTTGTTAAGGTTAAAGTTTACATCATTAGGGGTGTGGCCTGTTTGACAGAGAAGTGGCCGTAGCTGCTAGCCATCTGCTGGGCTTCACCTCAGCTAACTGGTGTCCCTGAACTCGACCTCTGGACTGCGTTTGTGCTGCTGGTGCCTTTTTGGAGCAATTTCAGTGCAATTATCCAATAAATAATATGGCTTACGGTGCAGTTAATCGAGTTTCGGTGAGTGAAAGTCTAGGAATATATTTGGATGTTATTTATCACTAATTAAGCAGGTATCTGTGGCTATAGATGCAGCTGAAATACAAGATACACCTCTCTTTACTTTTGGATTAAAAATACACATTAAATCCCTGAGATTTCTTAAGAAAAAGAAGCACAACTTTGAGAATCTGCCTTCTGCATTATGAAGAAATGTTGCTGTAGTAAAGCAAAGAAGCCTGTGAGCACGGCTGTAAGAAATAAAGGAATTAATCCTGTAATTTAAAAAAAAAATATCTGTGAATTGTGTGCATAATTCTATAGTAAATATTGAAAAAAGGAAGTTTTCTGTTATTAATTTGAATACTAAATAATTAGGGGAAAAAATGTCTTTCCTAATGTCTTCCTTTGGCTTGGTGCCCGGGTGGGGACACAAGCCCCCTCCACCATGGGAGTGTTGTATGTGGAAGGCCATCCGGCATGCAAACTGTGCCAAATTACCAAGGCACATTCATCTGCTGTTGTCAACCCAGCAAATACCAAAGAGCAGTCAAAGGTGCTTTTTTCTTTATTTTCTTACTTTTAAGTCCCATATTTGTTAATAAGAAGACTCTAAACCTGATAGAAATACAGATAAATGGTCCCAAATTCATGCTCTCCTTATTTGACATAACCACATTTTCCAAAGCCATCCAACTGGGCCGCATTAATAAGCAATATATCCATGGTGTTGTGTGTTTTTAAGCTACTTTCATGCCTTAAAAAAAAAAGTGATGTGAGTTTGAGTATCCTTCCTCTGAACATGTCCAAACCATCTCAGCCTCTCTGACTTTGTCTCCAAACTTATCAGCCTGTGCTGTCCCTCTGGTGGACTCATGACTGAAGAGGGAAAGGCTTGAAATGTTACTCTACATTAGTTACCCACTGTCACTATATCCTGGATATCGAAGAGACCTCCGAAAGTCAGTAGACTAGACAATAAGAGCGCAGGATGGTCTGAAATGTTGAGCCGCTGTATAGAGTCCACGGACTGATATTTGCACAGGTAACTCCCAAAACACGGAGTGTTAGATCACAAATTTACAAATCTGGCAAATGACCTATAAACTGTACATGGCAGTTTAGCCTCCTAACACAGGACAATGTTAGGTTACAGACCTAAAATGCAGCAGCAGCTGCCATCTTAAATAACAAGCAGATCATGGCAGTGAAAACAGAAACTAGAACTCATTTAGCCGACTTTAGAAAAAAGGGTTTTTCAAACTTTTTAAAATTTGGTTTAAAAGAAAAGTTTTAGGTCAAAATAATAAGAAGAGAGAACATTCATTCACAAAAAAGAACAATCAGGATGTTTTGTATGCTTTCTATCATGATTAATGAGGTGGTGTTAATGGGGTACGAGGATAAACTATAATAATATTTTTATTAATATAAGATCTGTTTGTCATCCACAAAACACCAACAGCGTTCTTCAAAACTTTCCTGAAGTTTAGCTGGTGGTTAAATGAAACCGTGCGGAAACAAGTAGAAAATGTAGCCAATGAAAAGTTTAATATATTCTCAAAATTTTACAAGGTAAACTTTGAAAAGGACCTACGCCCTGTTGCATTTAGTACACTGAAGCCTGAGATGAAAAGCAGCACATAAAACATGCAAACAGAAAGGCGCTCAGTGTTTGAGTCTTTCAGTGAATCGTGGGAAACTCAAACACGTCGGACCACATTCCTGCTGCTCGGCGTCCGTTAACCCTGCAGCTGATTCTCCGTTTGCTCTCCGCGTCCCGTTAGCTGGCAGCGAGGCGACAGCTCGTCAAAGAAAACATGACGCTGGCAAAGCATCACAGGAGCGCCAGCAGGTGGAAACCTGCAGGGCAGCCTCTGCTTCATAATAATTACAGAGGAGTGACGAACAGTTAAGAAATGTCTCATTTGTTTTTGTCCTTGTGAACCGACATTCTGAAGGGAAAAACAATCTCTTCCAAATTGAATCCATTTTCACACCAACGTGGGGCCAACACGGTGAGTCACTGTGGATAAATACATCTGCGGTAAGCATCCACAGACCTTGAGCTCATTAAGAGCTCGTTATGAGCTGTCAGTCTGGTTACGCTGCGATTTATCACACTTTGATGCATCAGGCTGTTTGACAGGATGGATCTGAAGAAGTGATGTGACTGGGTGGATACAGAAAACAACCTTCAGCTGATTAAGTGTCCTTCAACATTCATTAAACCTCCTTATCCAGGATGTTCAACCTGACCTGCAGGTCAATGTTTCAGACTGGGAAGTAACACTACGACACCAAACTCTGCCTAAACTAGGGAACCTATTTTAGCTTTTTTACTGCATTAAATACAAAGAGATAAGCTGCTCTATGTCTAGATCATTATGTTGAAGTCAACCAAGATGGTGGCAAATCTACAGACATGCTTGGGGTGACGTATTTATAGGAACACAAATGATATTAGTCGTGTTGATCTGTAAAGACTCCACAAGTCAATTAAGAAAACTTTACATTTTCCCAAAAATCAGGGATACCAAGAACACACCTGGTGGGATACCTGACAGCTAATCGGGTTAATTGGCAACACATCATTAACATGACTGAGTGCTTTGAGTAAAGGAGGCCAAAATGCACAGCTGTTATTCCCCTACCATTTGTCTACATTTGCTACCTGAGACACATCGTGCAAACCAACTCCTGCTGCCACAACTCAACTCAGATTTTCTTCTTTGTTGGTATCCCAAACATTTTACCTTAATCTATTCCATCTGCGTTCCTTTTATTTTATTCACATGCCCGTGTCAAGTCAATCCATGAGTCATTTCATGCTGCATTCCTACTACCTAGACAGTAGAATGTTTGGGATAAATATGGGATTTCCTTGAAACGCGGGGGAACACAGGGTCATCCAGTAGAGAACTGGGCCCATTTTACAATTTTTACTTTCTCTGCATAGATCTGTTCGACTAAAGACTCATTTTTCATCATCTCAATTTGAACTGAACTGCACTGCGAGTGAATTTGGACTTTTTGGTGAAAGAACAGCTCTGTAAAAGAAAGAGTAAAAATGAAGGCAAACAAAAAGGAATTATTTTATTCCAGTTATCAATGATTAATTTTTAAGCGTGAAAGCAAAGCTGTTTCTCTGTGTTTAAACCGCCCCCTATGACCACAAGCTCTGGGTGGTGATCAAAAGAATGAGATCATGGATGTGAGCTGTAGAAATTAGTTTCCTCTGAGGGGCGTCTGGGGTCAGCCTTAGAGCCCGATCACACCATGATGATTTAACAAGCGTACGCCAACACATCCAATTTCCTCTAAAACTCTGGCATAAGCAGAACAATGATGTTAAATGTATGTATACATAACGTATTGCTAACATATATAGAACGTAATACCAACAAATGCCAGAACATTGCCGGCATTCACAACTTAAAGCCCATTTATACCACTTCCTTTAAACACAGCACATGCACCATTATTTGGAAGCTGTATGTGAGAAACACGTTCAGTACGACTGGAACACATCAAACAGGTCTACAAACGTCACTATGCTTTAGAGGTAAGTTTGATGTGTTACAAATATGTTAAAAACAAGTTACTCATAGGTTACTAATATGTTTTGGGTAAACTAGACATTATCTCAATGTATTTTGACCTACGAGTAACGTGAGTCACCGTATCCATAACGTACCTGCAACATATGGTCCGCAAACATCAGAGATTTTGTGCATGCTCAAAAATTTCCAGGGACCTCCCCGTACTACGACGCATACTGGCGTACTTCAGTGTGCTCTTGACTTATACAAAACTTACCAATAACATAATCAGTGTACGCCAGCGTATTTTCAGATTGTTTCACACGTGTGCTTACGCTGGTTAAATCGTGAAGGTGTGACAGGGGCTGTAACAGTAGAGTTGCTAGTCCTCTACATCAAAAAGAGCCAAATGAGATGGTTCAACATCTAAACAAAAAGCTGCATAGGTGAGGTGTGCCAGGCATGTCCCACCAGGAAGAGGCCCTTGGGGCACACCCAGGACACACTGGAGAGATTACAGCCCTCGCCTGGCTTGGGAACACCTTAGTCTCCCACCAGAAGAGCTGGAGGAGATGGCTGGGAGAGGGGGGTCTGAGTATCACTGCTCAGACTGCCACACCTGTGACCTGGACAGGGAGGGAGGGAGGGAGGGATGCCTAGGCCTAATCTCTCACTACAGTGTTACTAAACTAAAAACTAAAACTACAGGAGAAAAATAATTTTAGTTAAATGAAATAAAAACCAGACTTTAAGGAAAAATCAAAACTAAGACGACATGTGGGCTTAGGAAACTAGCTAAAATAAAAATATAGAGGAAATGTCCTTAGTTTTAGTCTCTCTCAGTTGGGTTACATTTGGTCAGTCAGTCTGTCTGATGAGGCTGTGGTGCTTCTGTTTGAGACTCAGGATGTTTACATGACTGTGACTCATCGGCCTTCACAAAGTGTTGTGTTTGTAATGCAAGTTTTGACCTGAACATCTTAAATCTTCCCCTGAAAAATACCATCCATATTATCATAATCATGAAAACTAAAACTAATAAAAATTAAACTATAACTAAACATTTTCAAACAATAAAAAACAAACTGAAACGAGCAAACCCACTCTGGAAACAAACTGAAACTAAACTGAATACAAAACGAAAACTCAAAACGAAATAAAAATAAAAACTAATTAGAAAATAGAAAACTATAATAACTGTGGTGTTCATACAGAGTACATCCTGCTTTAACGTCTTTCTGCTGCTCAACCCACCATCACTGAATATTCAGTCAGCACCAAACAAACGGCACACAACAGAAAAACATCAGCCACTGACATTAGTAAATAAACTGATATCAGTCAATAAGGCCAACTGTGGCTGATACGTGGGCGCAATCCTAGTTTATTTTCCAGAAAATGGAAACAGTGCAAACCTGCTCATCAGCACTTCAGGTCGGGGCTTCATAGCTGCTAGAAAGTGTGTAAGCCTGGTTCAACATGCAGAGCAGTTATTAGGGTGCTAAATTCCCAAGAATCTGTACGTCTAGTATACACAAAGTAATGAACTGCAACCTAGAGTGTCATGCGTTGCTGCTGCTCACTGAAAACACCCAGCTCCCCTCTTCATCAGCAGATAACGGAAACCACCTCAGACTCCTCCTGACCTCTGACCTCAGCCGTCACGTCAGCCCACTCGACACCGCACTCCCCCTCAGTTCTCTCTCTGCCAGATGCTGCTCCCTCTCCTTCACAGCGACAAACTTTGCGACCTCTCGGCTGACTGCGATGCCTCACAGCAGAAACAAACAGAGCCACGAAGCCCGTTTCTATCCGACAGATCCACAAAAACAACGAGGTCAGAGAGGTCGCAGCACATTATCACCTCACTGGCAAATACCATGTGATATCTGACCTTCAATAAAGGAATAAGCAAGTGGTTTACCCCGCATTAGAGGTATAAACGTCAACTCTGGCTATGCGAACACCATCAGACCTGTCCAATAAGACCGACAACTCTAATGCTGGTGATCTGACCGATTGTGCTGTTATTCTTGCATAATGCATTCTATGTTTAAGCATGTGTAGAAAAGCAACAGCGTGTGCACGACTTACAAAACAGCAACGTGAACCATATAAACAAAAAGATCAGATCTGCCTAAGAGCAAAATATAAAGTCTGGTACATCCATATAGTTTCAAATGAGATCTAGGATGCTGCAATAATGTTTATAGTCAACACAACACCCTTCAACAACGTACATTTTAGAGAAAAAAAAAAGCCCCTTGCAATAAAATCTTCAGAATTTTTGCAGAAACCTTGACTCATTTCCATAGAAGAGAATTGCCAATATTGTCCTGCACGTTTCTGAATCTACTGTGTTCAGAGAGCAGCAGCAGCCCATTCAGCTGACCACAATGAATGAGCCACACATGTGCAAACAGTGCTGCTAAGGACCAAACACTAAGCTGCAATCTCCCCCTGACTAAAGAGGCAACGTGCTTCTTGCAGTTTGTCATGAATGCTTCAACCTTCCTGCCCAAGTGATCAATTTACATGTAAATATAACAAAAACAGAGAACCGGCAGGTTTTCAGATAAGGAAGGAAACCTTGTTATTGCATTTTACTCTAATCACGGTGCAGTCTTTACATTAAGACACTTTACAGCACAAATACCAAGATATATACTGTATAACACCACTGTGTCCAAAACACACTGAACACAATGATTTCTGGTCCTCAAAGCGTTGTCCCCCGCTCAGAGCTGGCACCACAGACCAATGCTCCAACCAACAGTTGTGACTTAATCCTAAATTTACTATATCAGCACTCATTTATCAATACACAGGCAAATGCTACACTTTAGATAATCCTTTCAAACTTTGGTCAGAGGGAACCCCAGACTTGTGCAGTTGCTGGATGGTGGGAAATACTGAACTGTGAATCAAAGACCCTGATTGATACTGAGGAGAATAACAAAACTGATGGTGTCATTCTAAGACCAGATACCCCAAATGACAACAAAGGTTTAATAACAGGCCAGACGTATTGAAATGTCAGCTTTATGGTCTAGATAAGCATTGTGTACTTTTATACAACATATGAAGAAGGAATGCCAAATTGAAAAAGTCCAAAAGAGGTTAATTTTTGGGCTTTGTGATGCCCACAAAAGTTCTACTGAGGGTCTTATCAATGTCTTTCAGGACAGCTCCTTATGTCTGCAGGGCTTTCATACCAACTGCTCGTGCTTCCAGAACTACAGACAGGTTGCTTCCAGGACATGTGGCAACCCTGTGTGAAGTGTTCTGTGGATCAGAGAGGCGATTGTACCTATGAGAGCCTGGAAGAGGTTGCTCTGGAAGATGTCAATGACCCTCTGGATGGAGTGCCGGAGCTGCCGGTCCTCGGCGTGGTTCAGCTTGGCCCGGTACTCCTCCAGCAGCAGCAGGGCTCGCTGTGCGTCTGCACAAGAGGGGGAAGAAGCAGTGAAGAGGTTACTGGGGACAGGACAGAGCAGAGCCGCAGTGACTAATGTGAACTGATCTGAGACGCGATGGCAGCAGAGGGCTGCTTCAAACCGACAGACAGGCCGAGCCTCAACCGCTTTCCTGCAGAAATAATCCCTCAGTGCAGAAATACTGAGCTACACTGGCTGCAGGCACGTATCAGGAGTGAAATAATACTTTAGAAATCCAAATAGGGATGAATTTAAGACTGCAGGCAGGTTTTAAGTGTGTATAAATGAAGTTAGGCTGATTTTAAAAAGGACTTTCCCCAACGGATATGCATAAAGGTCAGAGTATCAGGCTCAGCTCAGAGGGAAGCATTAAAGGCAGATTTGTAAAATTTCTGATGCTGAAGAGACAAATTCAGACTAAAGCAAAGACAATCTGATAAAATGATCATCCTGAGAGTAATACATGAAAAACAGTCAGCAAAATGACCAAAGCGCTTTATTCAGAACTCTTTTTTTGTTTCTTCTGCTAATCACTTTTCTCAATATAGAGCATTTTTTTGTCCATTAACTGTAAGAAAATAGCGATCCATCCAAACAGTACAGAACATGTGGCGTCTTTATAACATCTGAAAAATTTTGCTTTCAATGTGCACTGATGTACTGATTATTTAGTCAGTAAACTGAAATGAAACAACAACCAAAGGGACTCCTACAAACTATCAAACGCACTAGTTTTCAGATTTACAGCAAATATCAAAGTGTTTGGCCAACTTGGCCAATGACAACACCGTTTTTGGTTAATTATTCGGGCTTGTTGCTATTTTATTTCTAGCTTAGAAAACTTGATTGTGAAAAAAACAAATGTGGGTACTCCTCAGCTAGTCTGAGGGAAAACAGCCAAGGCTTGGGGGTTTTCCGGTGTAGCCAGTGGATATCCAGGACAAGACGCTCTGTTCTACGTGCCGATTGCTGTATATGAAAACTAATAAATTAGGAAAAGCTCATTAAAATCTCAACTGTCCCAGCCGATGGTTTCAAGATTGCCAAACCCAGCTCAAACGTGACCGCAGACCGAGTTCTACCAAAGATCATCAGGTTCTGCCAACACAGGTCTCTGTTTCATCATTCTGACAGCTTTAAACTGCACCAGGAGCCTTTCAGAAACAGAACATGTAGTCTGAACAGTCTTATTTTGAAAACTGGCTGGATTCACAACGCCATTCTCCTCTGTGCAGGGTTAAAAAGACAAAAAAACAGATCCATCTTAGACTGCCGTGTGCACACCTGCATATTTACTCTCAGAATATTACTGACCTGCTCTGGTTCATCTGTGGTGCTGATTGGCTGCAGAAGCTCACCTACATGCACATAAAGGCAGAGGAGGCATGAGCACCAGTGTTTTTCCTGTAGTTTTCTGCAGCTTTGTTTATTAATCACTAGTTGAGCTAAGAGTTAGCAGCAGTCATGATTTCCACCTCTGTTTCTTTACTTCACTATGGGACAATCCTGAATTGAACTGGATGGGTTCATGGTCGCCTTCTCTCTCTTTGTGTTTGTGTTAGGTTTCTTGTAAGTAATTACTTTTGCATCAATACGCATTTTCTTGGAACTGCAGTAATTTGGGCATGTCATATGTTGGGTTAGTTTAAGCTGTGGATTCAGGGACTATAACTGGTTCACAAGCTTCATCTTGAGTGGGTGTAATTAACTACACCCAAACTGTGATGCTTCTGAGCCCGTGGATTCCCAGGATTGGTCTTTATCATTTCTAGCTTAAACCCTAAACCCCATCAGAATATGTGATTTTTGGAAATGTCTTCCAAGTCGTTGCAACCTGCGAGACAGTCGAACTAACACACACCAAAATTCCCAACAAAGTCCTTCTCATATTGTTCAAAATGTAGGATCCAGGCTAAAATTTGTCTTAGGGTAGCTGTGGCGCT
The DNA here is from genome assembly GCA_015106775.1 of Etroplus canarensis. Classification (NCBI taxonomy): domain Eukaryota; kingdom Metazoa; phylum Chordata; class Actinopteri; order Cichliformes; family Cichlidae; genus Etroplus; species Etroplus canarensis. Next base: position 799 of record VUQH01033573.1, on the reverse strand, counting down.
TAGAGATCAAAGGGTTGTTTTAAAGTCCTTCAGCTGTGCATCCGTCTTTAAATATTCAGTACATGATTTGATCAACAACAGAAAAAAAATGGCCGCTGACAACCACAACTGACGTCTTATTCTCAGATGTTCCAATGTCAGTCAACAAGGCTGATATCTGTCAACAACAACAACGTTTGGCTGAGATATCAATCCATGCCTTATTCAAACTATAGAAACACTCAAATATATTCCAAAAGGGAAGGAAATCCACATGTTTTAGATGCTGGAATCAGAAAAAGTTGATGGACTGCCTGATTGAGAAATCCTCAAATAAATCTCTACATCAAGGCTGGCAAGAAAAAAATCAAATACAAACTCTGAGTTCACTGGGCACCCAGAAATCATCTAAGTCCAACTGAACTGACAAAAGCTTTCCTGAAAGGAAAACCAAGCAAATCTGAGATAACATGATAACTTTTTGGGCTGATACTCTAAAAAAATAAAATCACATGTAAAGCTTTTCAAGTACTGACAGAAGGATTTTCTAAAGTTGTCCAGCTGGGGCAGAAAGCCACATGATCATATTTTCATGAGGTAAAACTCAGAACGATCACATTAATTGAAAGTATCCCTTTTAAACTCACAAAATAGCATTAAACCTAAAACCTGGACTATCCTCCATCTCATCCTATCCCTTGCATCCTCTTCCCTCACACCAACCCTCTGCATGTCCTCCTTCACTACATCCATCAATCTTCTCTGTGGTCTTCCTCTTCTCCTCCTGCCTGGCAGCTCCATCCTCAACATCCTTTGTCCA
>VUQH01033571.1:0-17334 GCA_015106775.1 Etroplus canarensis | reverse complement strand
CCAGGCATCACTAGTGTGTGTGTGTGTGTGTGTGTGTGTGTGTGTGTGTGTGTGTGTGTGTGTGTGTGTGTGCATGCAGAGTTAGAGACTGCTCTTCAGTGGACAGCCAGCCAGATCAATGTTATGCAAACCTATTAGTCAGAGGTTGTAGTGTTAGCTTCACACAGTACTCAGGGACTCTCCCTCAGGGTCAAATTCACTGATGAGCTCTCACCTCTGTTAAGAGTGGATAACAATGATATCTGCCAGTTAAAGAGAATTGCAGCTCCATAATGTTAACCAGTGCCGCAAAGCTGATTTATATTAGTGCCGGAGCATCACCTGCATTTTGTCATTAATACAACAATTCATGTCAAAATTTGCACCAAAACCAAACTCACGACTTTCCTAAAAAATTGATTTATTAATCTTTTAGCTACCTTTCGCCTTTGAACCCAGTAATTCCACAAATTGCAAATGTTTTATTATATTTTTGTATGATCCCATTTTCAAAAACATTGGGATGCTGTGTAAAATGTAAATAAAAACAGGTCTGGACTGCAGGCAGGCCAGTTTAACAGACTCTTCCACTATGTAGCCATGCTGCTGGACTACATGCAGAATTTGGTTTGGCATTGCAGCAAATGTCGATCCTAATATTGTTCAGCATTAACATTGGCCTTACAGATGTACAAGTTACCCATGCCATGTGTCTTAATGCTTTCCAAAATCATGATAGATACTTCTAAAGTTTGTGCTGATAACAAGCCGGATGGTTGCATTCCTCATTAGCCTGGAGGATGCAACACGAAGAGTTTCTCCCCATACTATCTGTTAAAAGATTCAGCCTCTCTGAGATGCTGTTTTTAAAATGTACGGCATTGCACTTTTTAACTCTAAATGCTCAATGTAGTTCAAGCTGGAGATAGTGATGGTTTGGGTTTTTTTTTACATGTGGTGCATCTTTGAAACAAAAAACGTTTTTTACCGACAACTATAAAACATATCAGATTTTGTTGCTGGATGAACCACAGCTATGTTGCTATCATCCATTCATGCAACATAGTTAAGTGAACATCACTGAATGTCAGTATTCAGTATAGGGGAGCCATGTATGCACCCCTGCTGAGATGAGACTGGGCTTCTGAATAATTTTCTTTAATGACTGTTTTACCATTGTACTCCATTATTATAGGTTTTGACTCTGCAAAGAGAAGTGCAGGAAAAGAAAAGGCTGAGCCTATGCATGCATCTGTCATTAATGTTTCTATGACATTACTTTTTGCATGTTATGGATTATTGTGATCAAAGTCATCAGGATTTTGCTGACTCAACAGGAGGGAGGGGCTCTTAGTGTACTTTATAAGGCCATTAAGAAAATGCTCCCTGGAACATAGGCTGAGTAAGCCCCATGGCTTCGACTTCCTTTAATCACCTTAGCCAAAGCATGGCTCCCAATGTGCTTGCATGGGAACACCTGTACTGGGCCACAGTAAGTGCACGGTGGTTATCATCTTAAGGTTCCTCATCATCATCATGCAATATTCTGAAATAAATAAGCTTAGCATGCTGTTGCTCCTCCCAAACATATCAAGGAAATGCAAACCAAAGCAAGCAAACTAAATATTTCATGCAAATGATTTAAAATGTACTCTTAGAGTGAGCTGTATATCTGTATCATTTAAATCCATCCAAAGATCTAGTTTGCAAACATCCCACATTATACAGAAACAAACAGCAAGGCAGGTAAAAGATACAGAGTGCATGCAAAACTGGAGATAATGTTTAAATAAGAATATGAGCTTGTGTGAACTCTTTCAGTAAACTATCACACTGTTTGTGCAGGGTTCTAAAAATAGCTTTAAATTTAACTTTGCATTATAATTAGGACTTTAACAGTTTCTTTTTTGGCAAGACAAAAAAGTTAAAGTAATGTGAAAAAGTCTTAACCCACATTTCTTCATATTTTGCTTCTTAGGAGCCAGTCTTTCTTGTAACTTTTAAAGTGGTCTTGATCAATAGTTCTCCAGGCTTTCTGAAGGTCTTTCAAAGTTTTTCCTTGGACATTATATATTTTCACTCATTTTCAATTCAGTCCTTGTACGTGACCATTTTCAGAGGAATTTTTTTTTTGTTTTCTAAAACTGACTTATGAACGTTTCAAGCACCAAAAAGGCACCTAACACATGGGATGAACCAGTGTTGTGTCTACACATAACAGACTTTGTTTCTAGTATTCTGAAACAAAAACACATAATTTGCTAAATTTCTTTAGTTGAATCTGAGAAAGAAATTCCAAAGATAAAACAGCATGATAGCATAAAACAGTATTTTTAGAGAAAAGGCTAAGCTATGCCAAATTACGAGAACTGGACTCAAAAATCAGTGGCAACAGGTCTTATGGAGTGATGACTCCAAATTCTACATTTCTGGTTCAAATTGTCATCGGTATGTACGGAGAAAGCCAGGAGAGAGGTACAACAGCGAGAGAGTCTACAGCCATCTGTATAACATGGTGCAGGCTGTGTCATGGTTTGGGGCTGCATTTCAGCCAAGTAGTGTTGGGGATCTGGCCAAAATGGATAAAAATATGAAGACAGTGTGATTTTGATCCACCATCCAATACCATCTAGAAAGCATCTGATTGGCAAAGGCCTCATTTTTTCAGCCTGGCAATAATCCCAAACACATTGCCAATGCTGTATAAGTCTTCCTGGATAGTCACGAATTGGCATCCTCAGAGCTCAGACTCTGTGGGATCATCTTGACAGATAATAGAATAAAAAGGATCCAACGTCCAAAGAGCTTAAAGAAGCCCCAAGAACTATTTCTGAAGACTTATGAAAGAAATTAGATGAAAGCTTGCTAAAGAGTTCACAAAGGTGATCATACCAAATATTGATTTTCAAGCTCATTAGACTTGCACAAACTGCGTTTTTGCATTATGTGCTGTATTTCTACTTACATGTGCAAATGTTTCCATAAATGGTTGCACCCATTCCCCATTTTCCTTGCAAAATATAAAGATATGAACTTTTGCACATCACTGTAAGTAACTAAATGCACTATCTTGCCTCTGTTTAAAAGCACATCACTACTGTTAACTGCAGTCACTTTATGTTGGTGTTTAGTTGGATATATTCTTTAGTAACCCAACAACTCCTGTGCACATTTTTACACGCTATCGCCGTTCAGGTGCCGGGCTCCTGTTGCCAGGAATCCACGGCTTCCCATTGGCCGCTGCCGCCGCACCACGTGACGCAGAGCCTTGACGTCACGGCGAGAGGCTGCAGGGCTAAGCTGAGTGTGTGCAGCGGCTCAGGGAAAGAGCTCGGTGGAGTTTGGACTGAGAGCATCCGGGAAACTCCAGCCACCTTCTGCTTCACTTCGGCTTCTGTGAAACTTTGACCGTCCTCCCCTTTGACGCGAGGTAATGGAGCAATAAAGAGACCTTCAACAAGCCCTCCGCAGCAACTTTAAAGCGAGGTAAGTTGTCGCAAATTTGGATTCGTCCCTCCCTTTCAGTTTGCCCGCTTCCTCATACTTCTTTTTAAATTCCCCCCCTCCCCACCAGCTCAGGTGAGACGAGTTTGCAGGTTGCAGAAGTGTCCTCGCAGCTTCAACCTGTTGCCACAATTATATTTCACTCGGGTTAAATGATAAGAAGAGCAGCCTTCACAAATTTTCTTCCGTAACTTTGCAGTTGCAGCAGCATTTCGCCTCACTAGCGCCGGATAAAGCTTTACCTACATTTCTAATCGGATGAAGGTGCTTCTTCTTGTCCTGCATGAACCCTGAGAGAGGTGCAGGAGAGGTGCTCGTTTGTCTTTACACTCTCCATTTAACTGAAGCATGAGTGAGAACAGGAAGTGAAAAGGGGAGTCCTGCAGGGTATCTCATTTCAGCAAACACACATCAGTCAGTCAGTGGATTAAAGCAGGAGGGAGAGGAGGTAGCTTTATTGGACTGGTCCCCTTCATCAATCAGGTAAGTGGAAATCTGCTTTCTGGTAAAGCGTGAGATATCTGGCCAGTGCACATTTACTTTGGTGCATTTGTGTGTTTAACAGATCCAGAACAAAGGATACAAAGGGGAGGAAGGGATAAAAGATGCTGATTTGCCAGTTGATGACATGCCATATATTTGCAGGTTGTGGCCTCTCTGCTGTGAGGATTTGTTGCTTTTGCTTCTTTTTAGAGCAGCTAATTTGATTATCAGGGTTTTTCCTGCCTCAGAATTAAACACAAGCCCGTTTGGTCTGCATATAGTTGAGGCAAAGAGGAGCCTGTGTTAATTTCGTCAACAGTAGTCTAAACGTTTTCCTGTTATTTTTTGGGGTATTTGGGAAACAAACGTGTGTTTTAAGTTTGCAAATGAATACCCACTTACCAAAAATCCTATTTTTAAAAAAAACACATTCCTGTTGATTTCTTTAGGTGAAACGTCAAAACCTCTTTATATGCACGAAAAACCCTGATTATCAGTCAGCAAGTACCTTTTTTTTTAGTGAGTATTATATATTAAATGTAAAAAAAAAAATCAAATTTCTCTCAGCCGAGTAATTCTTTTACTGCAACTAGAGGCCATAACTTAGACTATTTAAAAAGAGCATGTTTATAACTGGAGCAGAAAACACAAAATGTACATTATTATTTTTATTGAGATAAACAGAAAAATGCCCATCTCAATTCTCTGAGCTTTAGCCAGAGTCACAGCTTATCAAAAAAGATCACTTAATCTGGTAGGCTATTACCTAAAAACAGTTGAAAATATGTATTAATTTATAAAAGAACAGTCCTAAACATTAAACTTGATCCTGCCCCTTACGTGAGGATTTACTCTTTAACAGTATGTAGACTAAATAATTCATACAAAAAGTATTGACACTGTTGGTTTCAGGTTTCCATCAGACAGTCAAGTAGATAATGTAAGATTAAACTGGCTAAAGGTGCATCTCAAAGTAGTTCTTCCATTTCAGAGATCTCACTTAAACCTGTGCAGATTTCCTCCTTTTTGGTTTGTGGTATTTGGTAAATTAATGCCTTATTGGTTTAATTTTGAGTGTAAACACAGGAATGCATGTTGGTTGAACTTTCTCTGATGGTTCTTGTATAACATTCATGTGGTGGTGTGGGAAAACATTAGCGGACGCAGAAGCAGAGAAATAAATCTGAGAGTGACGAACAGCTGAAGTTCAGTGGTTCATAGGAAAACAGAAAACAACCACCACAAACTTTTACAGACAACTCTGGGATTTCTGCTGTTTTACAGATTGTGGCTTCCAAACTTTTGATTTGATTTTAGTAATTCAGCAACTCAGGCAGCCAGTACAACATAACAAGATAACTGAAAGAACTGTGGAGGGTGGAGTCAAGATAATAGCCCCCTTTGTGTCGAAAACATCTCCCCAAACATTTCAAGATGCTGAACTCTGACAAATGAGAGCTAAATTTGAACAGATGTTCTGTTTTCACCAGCGTGGGTGTCTTGCGAGTTTGCTTTGGGCCAGACTGACCACACTGGCAGTGTGGCCTGTAGTTAGACTTGTCTAGGCAGCAGTCGGCGCCCCTTTGAATTGAATTAGAGAAAGCGGATGGAGAGTGTGTTTGGGTAAAAGCAAGGATGAGTGGAACTGCAGGAGGAAGGGGAAAGCTGGAGATAATGAATGAGAAGAAACAGATTCTTGCCTGTCACATTTTGGATAGAAAGCCACATTTCTGGCATGCTGCGCGGCAGATATCTGGCTGAGAGGGATGGTAGTTGTTTAGTCATCCGATAGATTGACATTTCCATCTCTGTAGCCTTTGTTTTTACAACAGGCTGCTTCAGAGGGAGAGACACGCATTTAGAGATTCAGTGCAAAATAAACAACCCCTCCTCATGCGATCAGTGGCAATTTGCTGAGAGTATGTGATGGTGTTTGGGCCTTTGTCCGTTCTGCAGCGCTGCCTTCTTGCAGTTGTTGTCAGTGACACTTTCCTTTATCTTGTTCTCATTCACTCCCTCATAATGACTTCAGTGTCATGACTGTGGTTTTCTGCAGCGGCTTGACGCACAAAGCTCTCTCACAATAGGAGCTCATGTGCGCTGCATTATGATGAAGTTGCTGCCGTGAGTTTCTCAAATGCAGGACGGATGGGATTTTTAGTTACATTTGTGGAAGGAAAACATAGTTTTTGACATTATCAAGCAAAATACACATTGAGCATGTAATTTATGGAAAGGATATGTGATGTGTCGCTAGAATATTGTTGGTTGTATAACCGTCATAAAAATGTGGACATTTTGCCTCTACCTAAATTTTCTTGTGGGGATCCACAAATATATTGGTCCCGGTGCATGTATATCTTTATATTGGCAAATGAAACAGCATTTACTGCAGTCCGCTGTAGTTGTTTATCTGTTGTTTCACATTAATTTTATGTTGGCTAAATGACTAAACATTGTGTAATGAAGAGCAGCAAATATCCTCATTTTATAATGAAGATTACTTTGTTGCTGAAAACAAAAGGGAATTAAATGAAAAGACTCAGTTATACTGGAATCAGCTGTCAGCCAAATAGTTATTTTAAACACGACTAATAACCTAGAATTTCTTAAGCCACGTAGTTTTTGTGTAATCTTGCTGAAAGAAGCTGTAGCTTGGTGGGAGGTAAGAATAGAATTGTCCCTTTCCCCTGATGATCATTGAACAAACAAACAATAGGAAGTATTGCAAGATGGTGTGACTAATTTTAAAACTAAGTTTGAGTTTTAAGACTTATTTCGACTTTGGCACCTGTTTGATATGAAGCTGCATTATGTTTTCTGCAACTAGTGATTATTTACATTGTGGTCTAAATAATTTTCCATTGATTGTTTAGCTAAAGTGACGTGTGCTTGTTTTTTTTAATCAATAGTAAATAGGTCTGCAATTAGCAGAAAATGATCAAATCTGAGATCATGCAACTAGAAATGTCCATGTTTTCCTTTGATAAATAGTTTAGTTTATTCGTTGTTTTATCTCTAAGATGGATAATTCTTTAGATGTAATTTAAGTTAGTGAGGTTAAATAAATCCAGTTTATTTCTGTTTACTTTTCTCAGTTTTGAAATCTTTCACTAAAACCTTTTGACCTGGTGTAATACTAATTTACTGTAATCTGAGTTTCAGGATTGGTCTGTGCATCGTGTTTCACTGAAACACAGTGCTGCAGACTTCCTCAAACTGTGGTACTGGTTGGGGCAGCAGTGGTCCAGCTCTGACCTTATGCTAAATAACATGACAGATAGAGTTGCAGTCAGACATTCATGGGGCCGCTAAGGCATGCTACACTGAACTGACGTTGTCACGATTCTTGTAACATGAGTGTGCCTACTCTCAAAGATATGCCCGTCTGCAGCAGCTTTCAAAGGTGGTTTGAGATGTTCAGGCTCATCAGGCATGTGGTTGTGTATGGATGGTGGCCAGAAAATGTTTAGATGATCTGAGACAAGCTAAGCTTTGACATGCTTGAAATTTAACTTTTTCTGTGTGAGCTTTCTATGTTTAGCTGCCTGAGACTAGTTAAAATGGTGTGATGCTTCAGTGTCTCTTTGTGCTCAGGTACTCAGATGTAAAATGCAGTAGTTTGTGTATTTTTGCTAAAGTTGATTCTGTCACTAGAACTTGGCCTGTAAATAAGGATTTTAAGGCCTTGCTGTTTGGTTTTATAGTTCATTTTCATGCACCATTTGTCAGCAAAGTTCAGTTCAACAAAACAGACTGACAGTGAGGAAGACGTGGATTTAATAGAAACAAAAAGATGTGAAATGAATAACATTTGAAAGCTGCCAGCTGCTTGTACCCCTACCAGTGTTTCCCTTCCATTTTTGGATATATGGTGAAGCATCCTCTTGGCAAGCCTGCAAAAATATGACAGTTTATTAAGTCTTATTCAAGCTATAGTCAGCAACTTTCTACACATCTAGATTCATCGGAATCAGAATACTTTATTAATCCCAGGGGGACATTGCTTAATTAATAGATGTGATATTTCTTCAGATGTGACCATGTTCATCAAATGTCCTCAACTCACCTGGTACATCTTTGATTATTTATCCAGTAAAGTGATGGATTTACTTACCTACATTACATGGAATTAGGTAAATTTTGGAAAAGTTTCGAGACATTCAATGACAGTACACCAAACATAACAGAAAAAAGTTCATATTACGGGCAAGAGTATTAAATAGTTATCCAGAAACTGATCACGCGTTTTTATTTTTCAAACACAGATGAGGTAGAACAGATTGCTGATAAATTACTCAGTTCAGTGGCAAAGAAGAAAGACAGTGATTGTGATGTTGCAGTTCTCTTAACCAAGCGTCTGTTGCTTGAAATCAAAATCACATTTGTGAACTGAGCTGCAACCTCTGGGGTCATTCATGTGTCCTTCTCTAATCGGAGATGGGTAAAAATGTCATTTTTATTATCTTATCACAGCTGAAATGATACATGATTTTGAAATGCATTGATATCAGTTTGTAGATCCTGCAGGTCTAATAATTGCTTGCTTGTTAGCTCATGGCTAGTTGCCCTCAGCTCTGCAGTCTGGTCACAGATGCATCATATTTCATTTTGAATGTATCATTCATAAAGTCCCTATTTATGATCAGGTCTCTTTCAGCCACTGAAGCTCTCTATTGACCTCCTTCAGCTCTCTGTTCTTGGATTATCTGTTGGACTCTGGTGTTAAGATTTACCTGTAGGATATAAATGGAGCCTTGTGGCTGTTACGTAAGTGTGCAACAAGATGTTCTGGGATGAATGCCGTGTGGAGGCCCTTTGATTCAGACAGCAAGAACAAGTCAACTATAGTACAGTACAAAAGCACTGGCTGCATACTAGGACTCTGCAGCTAATTGAATTTTCTTTTCATTATAATTTTTGCTTTCAGAATTATCTTATGTGATTGATTGTTAGATCAAGATTGGCCATAACTGTTGCCAAGATAGAGTAAGACTAGTATGTTAAAATTAAGAAACTGCAGAATTTTCAGTAATTGTGTTCATTGGTTGTTATACCTTAATTTTTGAGCCCTTAAATTACTGGTTGTTGGTGTCATACTTTCTTCAAATTCTTGGGTTCGTTTGCAGCTAATCAGTAAAATGTAAAATAAATTACATTTTTGCTGAATCAGAGTTCTGAATTTATGAGAATATTTGGCTATTTTGGTTGACCTAAGTAATTAATGGAATATGCGAGTTGTTATTTACAGAACCAACATTTTTTATATCTCAGCTTTATTTCAAACACAGTTTAAATTAGGTGCTGGACTAATAGTTTATTTAGTATTATTTTTTTAGACATTGTATCGGTCCCAACAAGAAAACTTTCAACTATTACTCCACACTGAATGTGCACCCTTTATGACTTTAATAAAAATCAATTCACATTTAATGGAAATTAGAGTTGAAGCTACTAGCTGATTGATCGAATAGTCAACTAAATGAAAATTAGGCACTGTTTCCAAAATAGTTTAAAATATTTGTCCTTTTTAAAGAAAAAGCATTCATTCACTAATCCACTAATGTGAGCATTTACTGTATTATCATACAACCACAACATTAAAACCAGGGACAGATGATGTGAATTATCAATGCAGTGTTTTGCTGGGAATCTTTGGATCCTGGCATTAACGTAGATGTTACATCAACATATGCACCTAAACATTGCTGCAGACTAAAGCGGCTATGGTACTTCATTGTAAACGCTGAATAGTCAGTCATGTTATAGTTCTTTGAAGTCGGCATACAGGGTGCATTGGGATGTGAGGTCACAAAAGATTAACAGGTGCATGGGTGTCTGCATTAGTCTTGAGCTCGCCATCTGATGACGATAGTGGACCCTAGCGGACTTGGATACAGTAAAATGTCTGTAAGCCCCGCCCCTCTTGAACAAGCCTATTCCATGGAGGTCCCACTGGGCAATCCTAAAGCATCTGCTGCCGTCTGTACTGGACTAAACCCACCTCCCCATGCCCCCAGTGGGTCAGAGCTGTGTGGCTGATTAATTGAATTTCTTAGGGATTTTTAATTGAACAAAGAAATGAACTCTCCAAACTTAATGGTGAAGACAGGATCAATAGGCTTTTGTTCTTCTGCTAAAGGTGTCAAACTCAGAATGACAAAGGCTCATGGAGGTTGTGTGTGCTGTCGACCTCGCACTGAAGGAGATGGCCTGTTCTGAACTGGTTCACTAATGCCTTTGCAGGCTCAGGTCAGCGACTCTATTGTCCCCTCACAGAGTTAACTAGCGTCACTTGTGCTGACCTTAGGAGGTGGTCCAGGGAGAACTTGGCTAAACCACAAGATCTGTCTACCTATCAAAGCTTTTGTTATGTAACAGTGCCATCACTGGTCCACCTGCAGCTGCAGGTAAGAGCCTTATCAGTTAATTGTAGGCACTGATCTCACAGAGCCAGAAATAGCAGAGTTCTTAGGGTGACTGGCTGAGAAGATGTTGAGCTCTCATCCCATCATTTTTTCTTCTTAAATACACACAGACTGTGAGCCAAGAACTATTCCTCTTGGCCATCAGTGAGTGTTACTTTACAGACATTTTTGTCTGAAGAAAGCTATAGTTGACTCTAAGCATGCTTATTATAGTACGCACACAGAGAAATGCAGCACATTTTGACGAGTGTGAGAAGGACCCAGAGGAAGGGCCTAAACCAAAACCATATGACTAATGGCCAACTTGTAGCTGAGCTTTAGTTGATTTAACACAGATGTAATTAGATCTGTAGAACAGAAATAGACAGAGGCAGAGAAAAAGGGAAATGTAACCTTTTCAGTTAGCATTTATAAAGCAGTAATTTTATAGACATGGTTTCTAAGATTCTTTTAGTTGAATGTAAGTAAATATTAATTGTAGTGAAGTGTATTTGTTAACAGCTCTGGTTACCCATAATTTGAGGCTGGCGTATAAACAGATGATTGACGATACAGTAAAACACAGCTGTATTAATATGAAACGTTTTCATAGGAATAATTCTGTACATCACTATCGCTAAAAACTTCAGACAATCCCTATATCTGTTTAAATCTACATTCTAGTGTGTTTTAATAATATGCTGTGTATAAATAAATAGTTTGATAGTTTTTATGAATGCTAATTAAAATGTTACTGAAAGAAATGAGACAGGAAGCATTTGCTGTTATAGGCCTCTAGTTATTTACCAAGTCAAATGTACATCATCTGCATGAATCATTTAGATCACCCCAAAGGAAAACTCACAAAGGTGATGCAAACTCAGCACAGAGAAGCATAAGTTAAGTTTTTAAATAAAATATTTGGCTTGTAGTAAATGCACACTATAACTCTGTGAGACTATTGTGCAAATGCACATTAGACTGGAACCTCTCAGAGAACAGAGAGGATTAATTCACAGCCCTGAAGCATGCAAACAGACTAATTTTTCAGATCTACTGTGTCATCAGAGTCATTGCAGGCAGAAGACACTGTAAGCATTAATCTGATTCAGCTGCTTTTTGCTGAAAGATATGGGAAGAACACTAATTTTATTAGTCTGAGACCTCTAAGCTTAGTTTCTAGATGGGGGTCATCGGCAGGAACAGACTAAAATAGTCCTGGGTACAGCTGGATAAACAAAAAAGCAATAAGAGCAACAAAATGTGTATATTGCTGAGCAATGGAAAATGTAATTGGACAACAGTGTGCAAAGAGATCAGTCGTAATTTCAAACGTAATGTGTATTTTATAACAAGAGCAGTGTGAGCCTGCATACCTTCACCAAGGCTGAACAGCTCTATCTCACAATGTTGAAGAAGAAAGAGAAGGTACTTTCAGCTTCTCCCAAGGGGTCACCACAGTGAATGAATCCACATATGTGATTTGACATGTTTTACGCAAGATGTCCTTCCTGATGAACCTTCCTATTTATCCAGGCTTGAGACTGGCATTTGGATTACACTGACTTGTGACCCCCCCCCCAAGACTGGCTTGTGTCTCCACCCGGATGGGAACTTTGGACTTCACGTGTATAGGACAAATGTGTAAACCACTATACAATGGAGGAGACTATCTCACAATGTTGAATCCTTCAGAAAAAAATCTCCAGATGTGAGTCTGGTTTGACTGCTACAGTCAATCACTTCTAAGTTGGGCCAAGGTCCACCACTAGTAAGACTTTTGTGCCAGTAGGTCTGTAATTTCTTGCATAATCCTGAAAACAAACAAACTGAACTAAAAACATAACATCCTAGGCAGAGATAATAGGATTGTGATTGAATCAGTATCAGCAAAAGTTTTAAACGCATGACACTGCAGAGCTGAAACTATCACATATTGTCTTTTTTCCATTTAATATGAAAAATCTGTGATTTTCCAGTGTCGAAGGGAGTTGGTTCACAGATCTTGTTTTGTCTGACCAGCGGTTAAAAGCACAAATAATTAATTTACTATTCTATACCGTAGGACAAAAAGAAAAAAGAAACAGATACTCAGATTTGAGAAACTGTAACCAGGGAATTTTTCCCACTTTTGCTTAAAACCTATTTGAAATGATTTATCAGTTGTAGAAAAAGTTGCCAATTTAAATTGCTGTTGGATAAGCTCGTCATTGTGTAATTGTTTCAGCTCTTTAGCAGTATGTACAGACAAGAGTGAAGTGAAAATAATCTTTACTGCACGTAAACATATTTAAACTGTCAACATGCTGTTTAATCCTGGTCTGTTGTTTTCTGGAAAGCCATTAAGAGCAACACTAATTAACCTTCTCCCTCTGGTTTAAAGTAATGGAGAGAGAAACATTTTAGCTGGCTCAGTTCCTCCATATTAATGTGTAAACAGTGAGGCTGGAAGGAGACTGAATGATTAGGGCTGCAGCTAAAAGCAAACAAACCAACAAGCTGTCAATCTTTGCATAAAATGCTATTAAATTCTTTTGAGAGTCAAAGGAGCTACCTAAAGTAATAATGCTTTTTTGTAGACCCACTCACTGCAATAACCAAGAGTGATTGCATGGTCAGTTGTCATGACTACGCAGCCCCAATAATCATAGAAACGTACCACAATCCATCAAGCAATTAAAATGCAGATTTGAGACTGTGGTGGCTCCAGTCACCACATCAGACAAAGAATGAATTTTTATGAATGAAATGAAGATGGGAGATAATGTTTGGTTTGTAAAACAAGAACAAGAAATGTTGAAAAAGGCTGAAAACATAAAATTAAACATATGGTTTGCTGCTGATTTGCATTTTTATTTATGTTATCTTGTCACATATAAACCTTAAGTAAAGGAACAAGGAAGGGTTTATCAAAACAGTACTTCTCAAGGTGGGTTACAAAGAACCTCAAGGGTCTGGAACACATAGCTGAGGGATCAACAAAATAAACTATAAAATTGATGTGGACCATTTACAGTAATAAAAAAAGCATTGCTTCTTCCCATGTTATCTCTGAGCCAAAATAAACTCTGATATGATCATGACAAAACACATCAATCTGCTATGTAACTGTGCCTCTGTCTAGTTGGCTGACATCTGTAATATAATCCCATTAATCAATACTGCTTATTATTTGTAACATTGTCTGCACTTGGGGTGTACTGACTTGTGAGTTCCAAGCCAGGGTGCTCCTAGTGCCTGGATAAAGGAGAGATTTGCATCAGGAAGGGCAACCTATATAAAATCCTTGCCAAATCCCATGCGGATTCATATGCTGTGGACACCCGTTCGGGGAAAAAGGAGAAGCTGAAGATACCTTCTTCTTCCTCTACCATCTGTATTAAATGGCTAGCCAGCTCCTGACAATTATCAAACTTATTTCATCATAGGATGTATTATCTTTTCTCAGCACTGCAATGATGGGACAAAATGTCAATAAGCCATCACTTCCTCTTGGGGTACAACCGTCTGCCAGGGCCTCTTATTGGATTTCCCCCACCAGTTTGATGTACCAGAGTGACTACTGCATGACTCCGTATGGTGGTGCTTATCAAATTACTCAAATGTAAAGTAAATGGAAAAGGACAAAAGTAGAAAGCATGGATAATGGAGGAAATTAAGTAAGAGAGCCATCCATCCACTTTCTGTCACATGTCTGGGTCACAGGGGTAACAGTCTAAACGGAGACACCAGACTGCCCTATCCCCGACTACCTCCACCAGCTCTTCTGGGGTGACTTCAAGGCCTTCCCAGGCCAGCTGAGAGAGATAAACTTTCTGCTGTGTCCTAGGTGCACCCCGGGGCCTTGTCTCAGTAGGGCATGCCTGAAAAACCAGGAAGGTGCCTGGGAGGCATCCTTATCAGATGCCTGAACCACTTCAACTGTTTTTTTTTTTTTTTTTTTTTTTTTTAAATGTAGAGGAGTACAGGCTCTACTCTGAGCACCTCCCCAAATGACTGAGTTCCTCACCCTAGCTTAAAGGGAGACCCAGGCCCTCTTTGGAGGAAGCTCAGTTTGGCTGCTTGTATGTGCAGTCTCATTCTTTCAATCATAACCCAGAGCTCCTGACCATAGGTGAGGGTAGAAATGTAGATTGACTGAGAAACTGACAGCTTCACTTTCACGCTTGGCTCTCTCTTCACCACAACAAACCAGTACATCGTTTGCATCACAACTAATGCCACACCAATCACTCATGAACAAGAACCCATGACACTTAAAACTCCTTTACGCAGAGTGATTTGTTTCCCAACTTGGAGTGGCACTCCACCATTTTTCAACTGACAAACATGGTCTCAAACTTGGAGGTAGTAATTCTTGTCCCAGCCACCTTGCACTGAGCTGCAAACTGCTTCAGTTTGAGCTGGAGGTCCCCACTTGATAAAGGAGGAGAACCACAAAATCTGCAAAAAGCAAGAGAGGTGATCCCCCTTCTTATTTTAGTTTTTTGCTTTTCTCACTTACAGTCTCACAAATCTATGAACTGACATCCCGAGGGTTTAATTCCCATTAAGTAATTAATATTCACTCTTCATCACAGCAAACCAATTATTTAGAAAGGTTAGTGGTCCCTCACAGCGACACATGCATTTATAATTATTCAGTGTTATTAGATCTTTGATAATAGATCTGCTTGATCAATATCATTTGCTACACCTGGGCTTTCTTGCTATGAGTCAAAATGTCTGCTGTAAAAAGTGGAGCTAAAGGTGTCATAGGCCCCTTTGATACTAATAGACTGCATGTAAAAACTAGATATAGCTTTTGAATCTAAAAAATGAAGCTAAGTACCTTAAACCAGCATTCTTTTTAATATCCAACAGGGGCAAGGGCTTCTGATAATGCTTACTTGATTTGTGAGCTCATTAAACACTTTTCTGATCAGTTTATGGTTTCAGCTTTAATCAGTTATTTATTTCAGCATGGTGTTACTTTTGTAAATTATGGTCCCAGTAAGAATGAAAGAGACAATAGACCAGGGTATGCATTGGGGGTGGTGGGGCTGCCTTGATGTTGTGTCTCTGGTCTATGTTTACATTGGACAGAAACTCACAAACAATCCTAACATCTGGCTTTTTCAGTTTAAATCTCTCTACAGTATTAATCATTGGCCACACAAAACTTGACACCTGGGAAAGTTAATTTTCACGGAGTCTAAAATCATGCAAGATTTTATTGTCAGTTTGTATAGCCCTTTTCTTACACAGAGAGCGAGTTTTGGGAATTCAACCAAGGAAAGCTACTTACAGTAGATGCTCTTGAGCATAGTCTGCATGATGACAATGACGTAAGTTGAATGATTTTTGGTTAAAAAGGTGGCTTAAACAGTAGAGTCAGTGGAATTCACCACTAGAGGAAGAAGTATGGGTTAAAAAAAACACCAAAGATCAAAAAAGCACTGATGAAAAGCATAAACAATAGACAGCCTTGTTGTTTTTAACACTCAGTTTCACCTTACTGCAAGTTATGGCTTTCATCATAACTTTAGAGGTTAAGGTGAAAGATTAACAAGAGTAGCCCACATGACCAGTTACTCTACATATTTTTGCCCTCAGGGGACAGTACACTGATGTGAACTTTCACTCATTAGATATACAGTGGGGAGAACAAGTATTTGATACACTCCCGATTTTGCAGGTTCTCCCACTTGCAAAGCATGTAGAAGTCTGTAATTTTCATCATAGGTACTCTTCAACTGTGAGTGACTGAATCTAAAACAAAAATCCAGAAAATCACTTTGTATGATTTTTTTTAAGTAATTAATTTGCATTTTATTGCATGACATAAGTATTTGATCACCTACCAACCAGTAAGAATTCCAGCTCTCACAGACCTGTTAGTTCTTCTTTTAGAAGCCCTCCTGTTCTCCACGCATTACCTGTATTAACTGCACCTGTTTGAACTCGTTACCTGTATAAAAGACACCTGTCCACACACTCAATCAAACAAGCTCCAACCTCTCCACAATGGCCAAGACCAGAGAGCTGTGTAGGGACATCGGGGATAAAATTGTAGACCTGCACAAGGCTGGGATGGGCTACAGGACAATAGGCAAGCAGCTTGGTGAGAAGGCAACAACTGTTGGCGCAATTATTAGAAAATGGAAGAAGTTCAAGATGACGGTCAATCTCCCTCGGTCTGGGGCTCCATGCAAGATCTCACCTCGTGGGGCATCAATGATCATGAGGAAGGTGAGGGATCAGCCCAGAACTACACGGCAGGACCTGGTCAATGACCTGAAGAGAGCTGGGACCACAGTCTCAAAGAAAACCATTAGTAACACACTACGCCGTCACGGATTAAAATCCTGCAGCGCACGCAAAGTCCCCCTGCTCAAGCCAGCGCATGTCCAGGCCCGTCTGAAGTTTGCCAATGACCATCTGGATGATCCAGAGGAGGAATGGGAGAAGGTCATGTGGTCTGATGAGACAAAAATAGAGCTTTTTGGTCTAAACTCCACTCGCCGTGTTTGGAGGAAGAAGAAGGATGAGTACAACCCCAAGAACACCATCCCAAGCGTGAAGCATGGAGGTGGAAACATCATTCTTTGGGGATGCTTTTCTGCTAAGGGGACAGGACGACTGCATCGTATTGAGGGGAGGATGGATGGGGCCATGTATCGCAAGATCTTGGCCAACAACCTCCTTCCCTCAGTAAGAGCATTGAAGATGGGTCGTGGCTGGGTCTTCCAGCATGACAGCGACCCAAAACACACAGCCAGGGCAACTAAGGAGTGGCTCCGTAAGAAGCATCTCAAAGTCCTGCAAATTAATTACTTAAAAATCATACAAAGTGATTTTCTGGATTTTTGTTTTAGATTCCGTCACTCACAGTTGAAGAGTACCTATGATGAAAATTACAGACTTCTACATGCTTTGCAAGTGGGAGAACCTGCAAAATCGGCAGTGTATCAAATACTTG
>VUQH01033562.1:0-14019 GCA_015106775.1 Etroplus canarensis | reverse complement strand
CAAGGATATTGTTTAGAGGTCCTTTCCTTTTTCAACTTCAGGTCACAGTTTAAAGGTCAAAAAGCGTGCTAATAATGACCTGCGTATGGCTCATTACCCACCCTCACTTTACTCCTTCTACTCCTCGACTTCTGATTTTCTGCACTGGAGGTGATTGGTTTTGAAGGTTAACTAAGCATAATGGGTCTTTGTGTAGATTATATTAATGTGTTATTGGACACTTGCTTAATGTCATGTTTATTCACACAGTTATTACTAAATCCTACACTGGCTGTCAGTGAAGTGCTAGTAGGCAGCCTCTAATTTCCGTGTAAGTGTATTTAAAACTGGCTAATGTTTAACTTGTATTATGCCTGATACCAGAGGAGTTGCTGATTGAGAGATGACATGCAAGGAGACACTCCATTATAACCTATGAGTCAGCTGCAGGTTGTAGGATACTCTATAGAAATCTCATTGAGCTTAAGGCTCAGATATGCAAGGCTTAATTAAAAATGATAAATAACTCGATTGTAAATGGAGTAATGATTTATTCAGCTCAGTGCTGGAGGAAGCAGCCTTTTAATATCAGTGAATCTGAAAGCAGTGTGTGGTAAATTTGAGAACTAGCTGAAGTGAAAAGAAGCTGGGGAATAAAGCAAAAACAGATTTCGGGGTTGAAACTTAAGCTTCGTTTAATTTTTAAGATGTTGCTTATTTTTTTAAAACTCGATATTTGATTTTTTAATGATCGGAAGACTCATGAAGTGTTTGAAAAATAAAAAAGCCCCAAGAAAAGAACAACAGAGTTCTAGTTTAGACTGTCTCTAGTGTAAGAAATGTTTCTATGTGTTCATGAGTTGGCTGTTATTAGCCTTAGTCACACCCTGGCGCCTTTGTGGGATGCTGTCAGTTGCAGAAATTGGCCATGTGGGTGGGATAAGCATGAAAAACTCCTGTCCACCATTTATCATGCAAAACAAGGGCAAATGTCCTAATAGGCAGGATTTCCACTAGTGTTTTACAAATTGGCTCCCTGCCTTTCCTCAGCATGGGAATGATCATTTTCTTAGACTAAAGAAATAGCCATGAAGTTAGCTGTTGTACTTATTAGTGTACTTATTAGCATTCCTTAACAGGAAGAACAGAACTGGACTTCAGAACTGGAAACAGGGAGGAACTGATAATAGATCAAAGAGAGCTGAAGACAACAATTAGAGTAGCCAAAGAAAAATACAGGAGGAAGCTCGAGTGGAAACACCAGCAGAACAATATGAGAGCGTTATGGAGAATGCCTGTTACAGGGGTTTCTTTCTTGTTCAGGACATTCCAAATTGTGGTACTGGCTTTGCCTCAGCTTTGGCATTTTCTCAGATTGACTTAGTTTTCTCCCATAGTCATAGTTCCTACACTACTCATCTTAACTACACATGTGTAATTCTTACAGGTAAAAGCCAAACCTTAAACTGAAAGTAGATATCCAGGGCTACTTAATGATCAAGCAGTCGATCTTATACGACACACCTGGATAACAAGAAACACCTATCGCTGGAAATGTTCCAAATGAAATGTTAAAATGTTCCATCCCTCAAGAATAGTTCAAGATAATAAGAGAAACAGTGCTGTTTGGTGTTGAGGCTTTTGTGGAATGTGGTGTCTCAGCACCTTACTCAGACACTTTGTTTTCCCCATAATTTTCCACCTGTCTGTTTATCTTGAGTACCAATTCTAGATTATCTTAAAGGTTTTTATTTGGTCCTCCTCAAGCTATTTTTATCCTGTCTCAATAAGCTGTGTGTATGTGTGTCTAGGCAACCCAGTGCCGTTATGTAGGTTGCTTACACATACCTCCTGCTTTGTTTCCCCTTTGGGATTCAGGACTACATTAAGCATCATTCAATTTTTTTCCTCTGGCTGTTCTGTTTCTCTCGGTACCACAGCTTTCATGTTTTTCTCATGTACAAATTCTCTTTATCTGGCCCCCATTCTCTCTTCTCTGAAACCCCACATTTTTCTCAACCTTTCCCTGGTCTTTTAATTTTATCCCCCTTCTTGCGCACGGCCCTCTTTTCCTTGAACAATCTGTTCTGGCTGTCACATTGTCCTGCCCTTCATCAGAGGCCGAGTGAAACTTTGTCTGATTAACGGGTGCTTTTCTCAGAAACACGAGGGCCTTTGTCAGCCCTCGCTGTAACTAATGGAGACACAGACTTAATTTGACCCCTCCTTTCTAATAATTAATGTCTGCCGTGCCACAGAAATATACCTCATCCTGCGGAATCTTTATTAACATTTTAATCTCAGAAGCATTAAATAACCTGAAGATAAATATCGAAGAGCCAGGTTGTCCTTTTTGCCCCTGGTTGAAGGATTTTGCTGCTGCTGTTAATATAAAAACAATTACTCAATAAAATATAAAGTAAATATTCCACAAACATGTGTGTGTAAGCCCAAATTTCTTTAAGGATTTATTTAATATGTGGAAAAGGTACTCCTTGGAAAATATTATCATTACTAAGTGTACTTTGTAAGAATAAATAACTGAGCAATGGTAATCAGCTTCCTTTCCAGTGACTTTTTCATGCCAAGAACAGCCTCAAACTCCACAGTTTGAACGGCAGCTATAGTTGGTAGCTTTTTTCTTTACTCAACATGCAACCCCCTACAGATAGTTGTAAAGTAAAAGGTTTGAAGGCATTCGTTTAGGCACAGCTCTCTTAATGTTCTGCCACAGCATTTTAATCAGGTTGAGGCCAGGACTTTGACTGGGTCATTGCAACATTTTCTTTCTTTTCTTTTTCAGCTGTTCTGTTGTAGATTTAATACTGTGCTTGGGATCATTGTCCTGTTACATGACCCAAACTTTAGCTGTTGGACAGATGGCCTCATGTTTGACTCTAGAATAAATATACCTGGGCGGCCTACCGATTTAAAGTCTCTCTAAGAAACACTGTGTTCATGTTTTTCTCTTATTTCAAGCATATGAGTACGCAACCTATGGGTGAAAATAAGTCAGAGTATTTTTGGAGGATTATGTATCTGTGCTTGAAAAAGATTAAGTGTATGAAGTGCTAACTGCTGGTTTAGTCAGAGAATTAACTCTGATCCAGCAGGTTTGAGTGTTTGTGTAAGATATCTTTCTGTTTTAATAGAGCGCACACACTTCCTCAGCCCCTAAGCTGGCAGTGACAAACTAGGCAAACAGCCTTGTCAGCAGTATTAACTGCACTCCAATTACATCTTTACCTCCTTTGATTCCTCCTTCCATCTTTTCTTTTTAGCTTGCGTTTGTTCCACATGCTCCGTTGCTGCTGTTCACAACCCACTTGCTCATCTTCTTCCTCTGACAAGATAATGTAATGTAAGAGCACACAGATGCTGCAGGGTTCCCTCCCGGTATTTTATTTGGGATTTTCCTCACACCCCTCACAGACCCTACAAGCTTCACCCAACACGCCACCTGACTCTCCATCCCCTTTCCATAAATGTCAGCAATAAATCGAAGAATGAGTCTGGGCTGTGCCCCAGGGTGGGCGGCAGGATGGTGGTGATCCAGGAGTGTTGGAGGGGGATGTTGGATTGCTGAGCTGGTTGCAGCTTTGCTGTGGTTGCCCTGCAGCATAAACATGGGAAGGTGCTCCGTTAGAGATGCTGTGCCTTGGAGAAAAGTGAGCTTTCAGAAGTAGAGGGAAGGTTCGCTTAAGTTGTCAAATGTAAAATGCCTGCTTTGACCTCAGTGATTTGGTTGTGGCTGAAGGCTTAATTTGTTAAAAAGTTTCAGTCCATTCTTTATGCACAAAAAGAAAATTTGCTCCTTAGAAATACTTTTGAAATGGATTACTTCTCCCTTTTATATAAGCATATGCGTGCATGCTTATGTGCATTTCTGCTGCAAGAAAAGGCGCATGAGGTTGCTTTCCTAAATGAAGTACTAAATAACTACAAGTTTCTCTGCAGATTTTCTGTTTTCCAAGTACTCTGTGATACATAATGTAATATAAACTAGCTGTGCTCCAATAAGTCGGTCATCCCAATGATCAACTCCAACTCCACTTTCTTAGACTGCAGAATACTACTGAGGTCAATGCAATTTTCCAGGATTATTAAAGCATTCTGATTCTGAGTCCTGATTCTGCTCTGCAGCCCTAGGGAACCTGGAGTAGGGGCACATGAACAAGCTTTCCACCTGTTGCATGTTCTTGCTGGAAAGAACCTGAATTTCATAGCAGAGCTCTAGAACAGTTTAAGGATTAATGCTGTCAGCTACCTGCTGTCCAAGACTTTGTAGAGGGAGTTTTTGCACCACAGTCCAGCTGTCTTCCAGTGATATCACAGATAACCAATGACACATATACACACTGGAACTTATTTCTCATTTAAAACATGAAGAGACTTTTACGTGTTGATGTGCGACATTGAATGTTTAAACTTTACCAAAATAGCATAACTGGACGGATATCTGCTGAACAGCTGAAATGGTAAGAAGTCATAATCTTTGCGGGCTCTTTACTGATTTTTTTTTTTCTTTAGACTTATAGCTCTACTATTTCATCCACATTTAATTTTTTCTGTGTGAAATAGTTCACCTATTTTTCCTCTGCTCTTCACCATGCCCTCCTTGCACACAGGAGTTTTCCACTGACAAGTCTCATTTCGACGAAAGTTAAGAAGATGAGATAAGCGCTGTAGAAATGTACTGTCATGTTCTAATTAAAATAAAACAACATATACAATAAGCTGATGAGCCTTTTGCTTGAATTACAGCATTCAGTTTTTTTTGAGTAGGACTCTGGCACATCTTGATTTGGCAGTACTTGCCCAATCTGTCAGATTGTGAGGGCATCTCTTGTGCACAAGCAAGATCACATCACCCCAACCCTCAGAGCCTGAATAAGTTGGGCTTGTCAGTTAATTAATTAGAGTTTAATTTAATTCACAATTTTGAGTTATTTTTAAAACAAGATATTCAAGATTTAAATTGTTTTTTGTGGGGGTTTTTGTTATCAGGCGCTTGTTTTAATTCCAACGCAACTGGTTCATTTACAGCAGTGCATTTTCTTTCTCTAAAAGTCCAAACTGACATTCAGTTTTGTTCAGCCTGTAGTCTAAATGATGGAAGGGGAGCCTTTTCTCAACATGATCTGTCTAGGGGAAATAAGTCATCAGTGGTTTCTGTGGGTGAGCTCTGTGAACAGCCTTTGTCTCTCACCCAGCCCTTTTTCTGTGGTGTGCAAGTGAAGTGTTGGTTGATTGGCTGCTTCAGCACCTTGTTGCTCTTCTTGTGGCTGGGGTGCGGGTCTCCTGAATCGCTTGAGTCTGCTGCCGCCATGGCCACTTGTTACTCCAATCTGCTTCTCTACATAGTCTAACAGTGGAGGATATGGACCAGCACGGCCTGGTGCTTCCCCTTCTGGCATAGGCCCAGACAAATGTTTTTAAGTGTGAAGGATGCCGCCGCACCAGCCCTCCACAATGCCCACCTCTTTTTATACTTAAAGTTTAAGGAAATTCCCTATAAAGACAGACTTCAAGTTCATTTAATGCATGATATCTGCTAAGCCCTGATCCTACGTACATGAAAGTGATTATAAATCAACACTGATTTGGTTCGTAGTAAATCCCAAATGTGTTGTTAAGTACTTAGTGATTGAATTTATTAAGTGTCGTAATGATTGGAAAGACTTCAGGAACGCCTTGTCCCGTTGCAGAAGTTGGAGTCCCAGTTTTGAAATTTCCCAAACTTTCATGAAGGGTTATGATTTTGTAAACGTGTCGCAACAATGTTGTACACTGTTGCAATTGCTTCGTAAATTTTGTATTTTTTAACTGCATCCTAATCTTTCATAACTCCATCAGACTGGTTCGGCAGATATTTCCCCTCAGTGAAGTGTCACGAAAGTTCACGAAGCAGCTCGCCTTGTGAAAGTCATTAATGCCTCGAAACACGTCATGTGAATTCATAAGATTTTATTTTATTTTACAGTTTGTTGCATTTGGTATCTTTACTCTAACCTCCCCTTAATGGTTTACAAATGCATTATAACTGTTTTATTTACGTCCGTTTCCTAAAAACAGGCTACTCCACAGCAAATCATTGCAAATTTCACCTCACATTGATTCTTAATAAATCCTGATAACCAAAATAATCGTGATTCTTTAAGTGCCATGTCTCTCCCTTAGAATGTGTCTGGTTTGATGGCTTGTGTTTAGGGGGAGTTCCTTGCTGTAATGGCTCTGTGGACAGCTGTTTGATTCTGTTGTGTCTGTTGGGGGTTGCTCGAGCATCTGTCACACTGATTGTTGATTGGCAGATCATTCCTATTTTCTGCTTGGAAAGAGGCCTCCACAGAAACACTTAAGCCTTTCTGTGCTAGGGAAACCACTGCAGTGAGCTTTTGGCACCTATGCCAGCCATTGAACACAATTAAAAAATGTTCACCAATTGAACCAACACACACACACTCAGACAACTGACTGTTCAGCCTCACTGTTGGCCCTCCCTCCAAGACTTGCTCTCCTCGTCCTTCGTTGACCTCTTTAATCAGTTGCCCCATGGGGAATTAATAAAGTTGTTGAATGGAATTGAATTGAATCTGTGCAGCACCCACTTTACAGTTGAAAGCGAACTATTAAAGAAGGCCCCGAGGAGCAGGTGGAGAATAAAAACATCGCAGGAACAAAGTTCTTCCCTCGGCTGCTTTCTCGTCTGACTCCTTCGCTCCTCCCCTCCTTCCTTCATCCTTAATCTGATTCTCCCTTTACCTAAAGATTTCTCTCTTCCCATCTCATATTTTCACTATCCTTTCTCCTCTTCCAGTCTACTTTATCATGTTTACCCCCTGTTTTCACCCTAATCCCACCCCCACCTCTTTTGCCCTTTCTCATCTTCCCCATCACTCTGTTTCCCTTCCCCCTTCTTTACTCCCTCCACTTTGTATTTTTCTGGCTTTGCTTCTGCATTCTGCTTTTCTTCCTCCTTCCATATCTTCACCTTGCCACTCCTCTTTCCCTTCATTCTCCTCTGCCACCTCCTACTCTCACCCTCTCCTAACTGCTCCTCCCAGCGTAGTTTCTGTCATTGTTGAAAAGCTTGTCTTCCCTGCAATCTGCCTGCATACTTAGCGTCTTTTTCATTGCTCAGCTCTTAGTGAGACTGACTCTTTTCCTCTCTAGACAGAGCACATGTAATTTTTCCCAGTTAACATAAGGTACACTGATTATGTAGCTAACTGATATCAATGATGGGCCCACGCTGCCCATTTTACCACACATATTGATAGGCATAATACATTAACTGAGAAATGAAGTTGCTTGCAAAATGTGTTCTGTAGTTATTTCTCTGCATTGCATGCTCGTGGACTCTCTGTGCAGTTGAGAGGAGTCAGAAACTATTTTTATCCTAACCAGTTAAATTTTTATCGTAAAATGTTAAAAGGCTGTAGATGTGTTGGATCATACAAAGATTTGTAATTCACTTATTAAGTGCCCTTTCATGTGTAAATCATAATGCAGATGAAATTCAGTTCTTTCACATTACATTTAAAAAATTGGGAACTAGCAACAGATCCAGCTCTTATAAAGGCAAATGATTTTGAGTTTAACAAATCAAAGATGACAGTCTGCAGCCTGTTTTACCAGCTCTTTCACCAGATGAAGCATTTTGAGTGTAGAAAGGAATAATACGCACTATATGGGCAAAAGTGTTAGGCCACCTACACATTACACCTACAGGAGTTATTATGACACCCCTTTCCAAAACCATTGGCATTAAGCTGTAACAGCTTCCACACCTCTGGGAAGGCTTTCTATGAGATTTTGGAGCGTGTCTGTGGGATTTTTGCACATCCAAAAGAGCATCATTGAGGTCAGACACTGATGTAGGATGAGAGGGCTTGACTCTCAGTCTCTGTTTTAATTCATCACAAAGCTGATTGGTGGGATTGAGGTCAGAGCTCTGGGTGGGTCAATCAAGACTTTCCACACCAAACTCATCCAACCATGCCTTTGTGGGTTTTGCTTTGTGCACTGGGGCACAGCCATGCTGGAACTGAAAAGGGCCTTCCCCAAACTGTTTACAATTTCCCCCCCTGGGTTAAATAGCATTTTCTGATTCTGATTTCCACAAAGTTGGATGCATAGAATTGTCCAAAATATCTTGTCTTCAGTTGAATTAATGGGCCCAGGCCAACATCAGAAAAGCAGTCCCATAGTATTACTCCTAATCCACCAAACTTTACAGTTGGTGCAGCGCAGTCAGACAAGGTAATGTTCTCCTGGCATTCACCAAACCCAGACTCATCCATCAGACTGCCAGATAGATTCATCACTCCACAGAGCACTTTTTCACTTTTCAAGAGTCGTGCTTTATACCACTCCATCTGACACTTGGCATTGTGCTTGATGTAAGGCTTGCATGCAGCTGCTTGGCCATGGAATCTGATGCCATGAAGCTCCAGGCACACAGTTTTTGCACTGTTGTTAATGCCAGAGGAGGTTAGGAACTTTGCAGTTAATCAGTCAGCAGAGTGTTGAAGATGTTTATGCACCATGTGCTTCAGCACTTTGTGATCCCCTGCTCTGTATTTTTACATGGTAAGCCACTTTGTGACTGAGTTGCCGTGGTTCACAAATGCACCTGCTTTAAAATAATACCACTTACGGATGATTGTGGAATATCTAGAATGGAAGAAATTTCACCAGCTGACTTGCGGCATCCTATTACAGCACCATGTGTGAATTCACTGAGCTCTTTAGAACGACCCATTTTTTTTACCGATGTTTGTAAAGGCAGACTGCATGGCTAGGTGCTTGACTTTTTCTTTTCCACACTTGTGGTATTGGGAGTCAATGAAACACCCGGATTCAATGATTAACGTGTGTGACCCAATACTTTTGTCCACATAATGTTCTCACATAAAGAATGGTATAACATTAAAGGAAAAACCTAAACCTTTGACCCACTACTGCTGGCGTAGTTTGGGTCCACTTGTCTGTTTAGGGGGATGGATCAGCACAAATCAATATAAAGTTGTTCTCAGAGGGACTTGCCTGGGCTGGGTTGGGTGTTTGATCAAATTTCATTTGCAATTTTGAGAGGAAAAGTTGCAAAAAGGTTTCCATAGGTGAATTTGCGGATGGATCACTAACAGCTGCCTGCTTCTGCCTTTGTGTCTGAGGTTGTCTTACCAGGTCTGCAGGGGTCAGGTTGATACCTTCTCAGATTTGACTTATTTTATCTGGAAATACCCTTCTACCTACTGTGCACTCAGAACACTCTGCACTGCACCATTTAACCCTCAAGTTTTGGTCTTGTTTGCTATTACAGCTTTCAGTAACTGATTAGAGACAGACATTTCTAAGCAAAGGACCCTCTGAGAATCCCCAGTTGAAATCTACGGGAGATTTCTGCAACAGCAAAGGTGGTACTAGAAGTAAAGCTTCCAGAGGGGAAAAATATTTTTTAAAACCTTATTTTGGTCCAAAGTCAGCAAATCTTTGAAGTGTTTTTTATCAGCTTGATGGATTCTATACATGCGATTTTATAATGCTTCAAAAGACTGCCCAAATAACTGAATAACTGCCTGGAGGCATTTCATGATGGATGCAGAGTGGCAAAGCTTGCCTCAGTAAGCACTTTGTTATAGATTGAGTTATAATTGTAGTAAACCAAAATCAGCTCTGTCTGATTTGCAGCCTGTCTGTGGACTTGTTACATTGGAAATTTGGTAAAGAACAATAAAAAAAGGAACATTTTTTTTGCATGCATTTCCAGAGTCACACGCACTC
The DNA here is from genome assembly GCA_015106775.1 of Etroplus canarensis. NCBI lineage: Eukaryota > Metazoa > Chordata > Actinopteri > Cichliformes > Cichlidae > Etroplus > Etroplus canarensis. The sequence continues at coordinate 4,254 of VUQH01033562.1, read as the reverse complement.
ACGCACATGAAAGCACACACTCAGTGGCCAAGTGATAATGTTATGCAGTCATCTGCTGCTCTCAGGCTGACCTTGGAGCTGCCCTCATCTATCAGCCCTGGGTCTTGGCATTATCTCACCAAAGCAACCATCCCTCCTCCTATCTACTTTCTGTGGCTGCGTCTCAATCCTGCACCCGACCCTCCTGTGCTTATCTGCATCCTTTTCCTGTCTCTTTATGCTGCCAGCATCCTATCCGTGCCTTTCCCTCCTGCCCTCCTCTGTTTTTTTCTTTTTGTCTAGTCAACTTTGGGTCTGTCAAATAATCATCACCACTTCTTTTAATATTTTTAAATGTCACAGATGTTTTGGAGCCAGACATCTCTTCGCCAAAGGGAAGTTTTGGAAATATTAATAATAATAACAACTGGTATACAGCTGTCTTGTATACTTAACTCATTCAGTGTGAGTGTTTCCTCCTCTGGCTGTTACCAAACTAACGGTTATATTTTCAATGCATGGAAAACTGGACAAGCCAAGGAGAGTTATCGGAGCACATCCGCCTAGCACTGCTTCAAATGATTCCCCTGCCTTTTAGATCAGCACAGATGAAAGAGTAAAGGAAATGGGATGATAGGGAGGTTACTGAGATTGTTAGTTCTTCAGAGTCTGTGTGTCATTGTATATGTGTGGCTGCAAGGATGAAATCATCTTGCCCTCCAATATGGTTTTAATGAAACCTTTTCCCCTCCACAGACAGTTTCATTAAAGCTGCCGGCTACTGCTCTCAGCCCTGTGTTCCCCACAGCCTATGTGTGGATAGACTCCTCACAAAGCCCTGAACTCACAGAGGCTCTTTGTTGCATGACCATTTTTGGTCTTTCTTTCATATGCTCTCTTAAACTGTAGTGTTTGATTCTGTCTCTGTCATACTCCCGTATTCACTAACACAGTGAGACCATTATGGTTTGAAAATGTCTTGTGTGTAGGTGTGTAAAACAGTTTTACAATGTATCTTTTAATCCAGTGGAATTTGTGATGATATATGTGAAAACTATGAACACATCGAGTCACTGCAATAATGCATTGAACTGCTTTGGCCTTTTAATTGTTTGATTCTGTGTAACACTGCATTTTTGTCAGTCAGGAAAATTATGTGTTTTTAATATTTAAAAGTCTCCCAGTTGCAAACCGTAGGGATGTCGCCAGAACCGATACTCATGATACCTTTCAATACCAAAATTCAGAAAATGCGACAGTTGTTTCCCCCCTCCCTCTTTTGGTACCATTGGAACCGCAGGCAGCATGTGTCCTGAGGCTGCTGTTCTTTCAAAACTGACAGGGCAGGATATGGCTACAAGTGCTCTAGTGTATCCTTAGATGCTGAAGAAGAAGGATCCCTGCAAGCACGGAAAATACTACATATGGCCCAGGAAAAATTACACGTGGAAGATGGTGCATCTGCATCGGTAGCATCTCCTCAAGCCACTAATAAGTCGGGCGTCTGGTATGGAAGTGCTTTGATTCACAATTTAGCATATCACTGAAAAGTGGCCGGCATCCAGATTTAAAGCACCTCGGTTGCTCCCCTGTGTTTTCCCAAGGGGTTGCCACAGCAGAGGAATCCACATCAGTAATTTGGCACAATTTTTATGCCAGGCTCCCTTCCTTATGTGACCCTCACATGGTGGGAGGGGCTTGTGTACCACCTGGACTCAAATGAGGGAACTTGTAAGGCGAATCTGCAAACCACTACACTAAGACTGACCCCCAGATCTCAAAAAGTTTATTATAAAACATTTATTATTATATAAATGCTTACGCTAATGTAATGTAATTAATGTGATACCTCTTAGTAACTACATTGATCAAAACATTGATTCAAAAACTTTAAACTGGTAAAAAGTAAAAAAAAAAACATGAAAAATGATACCATTGATTGCAGCATCTATGCAGAACTGTTGCAGTTCTAGCATATCCATCATAGTATTGTATTCTGTTCTGTACTGTTGTTGTTTTTTATGTACAGAAATGTTATTTTTATAACGTTTGCAAGATTTTAAATAAACAAATTTGTTGAAGCACATAGTAGGGCTGGGTAATCTGAAACAAAAATCATATTGATGGTTTTTTTTTAGCTGAATGGTGATATATGAGGGGGTGCAGGAGGAGGGTGTTGTGTCGAGAGGGGGGTGCTCAGGGTAAAGCTGTGCAAGAGAGGCAGGGAGAGGAGAGAGGTGAACTGGCAGCTATACAAGAATAATTTTAACGGAGCATAAACTGTATCTATATAAACAATATTGTTTCATCCTATATCTTGTATTAAAATATTTACCTTTCGGCTGCGCCCTTGTATTCTCCCCAAGGGGGTCGCCACAGCGGATTAATCATATTGATAATTTGGCAGAGGTTTTACGCAAGATGCCCTTCCGGATGCAACCCTCCATGGTGAGAGGAGCTTCTGTCCCCACCTGACCCAGGGACCTTTCACTTGTAAGACGAATGTGTAAAACCCTACACTAGGGGGGACGTATTTATTGTATGAAAATATATCGATAAAATATATCAATTTATCTTAAATACTATTTAAATCCCTACCCTCGCACATGGGATATTCTCCTCTGACCATTCTTCTCTGATCTCTGGCATCATCAAGGCATTTCCACCCACAGAACTGCCACTCTGGATATTTTCTCTATTTCTCTGTAAACCTGAGGTGTGTGTGTGTGTGTGTGTGTGTGTGTGTGTGTGTGTGTGTGTGTATGTGATAGTTTCTGAAATACTCAGACCAGCTTGTCTGGCACCATCAACCATGCCACATTCAAAGTCACTGAAATCACCTTTCTTCTCCATTCTGATGCTGGATTTGAGCTTCAGCAGGTTGTCTGGGCCATGTCTACACAGCTAAATGCATTGAGTTGCCCCCATGTCTTTGGCTGATTAGGATATTTGTGCTAACAAGCATAATAAACTGGCTGGTGAGTGTACATACACAATGTTGGCAAATGCCATTTCCCCCCCAAATCAAGGACAGGCAACGTAAATCTACATTGTGATAATGACTGCAAAATTTGATCAGCCTTCTAGCTTACATCTGAAACACCGTCCACTCAGTCTTCACTGCGGGTTTTCACCCTGGCTGACGTGAATGTCAGAGGCTTAGTAGGGAGAAGGTGATGCATATCTTGCTGATTGTCTCATTTACACTTCAGCGGAGAGCATGCCTCTTAATTGATTGTAGTTTCGTCTGTGGGGGGTGGTGGAGGGGGTGAAGTAGCACGGAGACCATTCATCACTGTCGTCACCATCTATCATTTTGGCGCTGGAAGGAGAAAAGATACAAAACACACATACTGACTCAGACTAGCTTCCTGTCCTGACAGTCGCATTTTACCTTTTCGTTCCCTCCATCTGATGAAAGAGCAAACGCTGAACCAAATGTCTTTAGCGGGCCTTAAATAGCCGATGGATTGCTGTGTCGGTTACTCCACAGCCTGTTGCTGTAGCACACACATTCACATAATGAGGTTGTAAATTAGAGTAGGTGGTTTTATGTTGGCAATGATTGTGTTATAGTTAATTTACTCCTGCAGCCAGCTGATCACGTTCATCTCTAATGAGGAGGAAGGCATAAAAGATAATAGCGTGCTAACATGTTCTAAACGGTCTGTGAATGTTATTCAACAGTTTCACACATTTTGTTGCCCATTTAATTAATTTCATTTGCCTGTTTGTTCTGTTTGCTATAAGACTGTTTGGGAGCTACTGTGCAGATGTGGGACATTTCTTTGCTGTAGCTCTGCTGATAAGGCTGCTGTAGACTTAACTTTAGCCCGACTGATTCCTGCAAGGTTCTGCACACTACACAGCTGCAGTTTCCACCCCTCTCCAGGTATGAAGAGACGAATGGTGCAGTTTGAAGAAACCTTTATAACTTTGCCCTCACTATGGTGGTTCAGCAACTCTTTCTACATTTGGGGTGTCAGCCAGTATTCTCAATTTGATTTAGTCCAACAACAACCATGTGGTAAACCACTGCTCATCGGTTGTGGAGTTCGTGACTGTTAGATGCAGACCTTTTTATTTACCCCGCGAGTTCACTACCGCCCTGATTATCGGATTGTACATTCCTCCCAGTGAGCTTTGCGCAGCTATCAGACGGACTGTTTATAATCGCCGGAGATTTCAACCATGCAAATCTCAAAACAGTGCTCCCTAAATTCCATCAGTATGTGGACTTTGCTACGAGAGGGACGAACACGCTGGATCTTGTTT
>VUQH01033561.1:0-10531 GCA_015106775.1 Etroplus canarensis | reverse complement strand
CCGCATTTCAACAAGACAATGCAAAACCACATTCTGCACACATTACAAAGTCCTGGCTGCGGAGGAAGAGGGTACGGGTACTTGACTGGCCTGCCTGCAGTCCTGACCTGTCTCAATAGAGAATGTGTGCAATGAAATACAAGTCAAAGTAAATTAAGAAATCACTACTTTCTTTTTTTATTTGCGTTTTCCATACTGTCCCAACTTTTTCTGATTTGGGGTTGTAAGTACACGTCCATTTAACCACACCATAGGGTTATAACACTGACATCTTAAGGGTAGAGAGCCAATGGCTGACAGTCCATATGTTTACCATGTACCACATGATGATAATACAGTCATGTAAAAAAAAATTCCAGGACTCTACACTGTCCTGTGAAAATTTGGCAACACCCTTACTGCTTCCATGGGAATTAGGATTAGTACCAGCAAAGTGTTGCTATTCAAATAACCTTGATTAATTGATTATCAGCAAGTACGACCACCTCAAAAGAAGCCAATGCTCTGGCAGTTTGCTGGTCTGAAGCATTCCTGTGTGTCTAAACACAATGGTACAATCTTCCCATGAAAGGACATCTCATCAAATTCACCCCAAAGTCCAACAGTGCAATTCTCAGAAAGAATTGCAATAAACCCAAGAGCTACATATCTGACTCTACAGGCCTCAGTTAGCATGTTGAATATTAAAGTTCATCACAGTGAAATTAAAAAAGGACTGTAAAAATATTGTTTGTTGTACGCTTGGAAGGGTTGTTAGGAGAATGCCACTGCTCTCTAACAAAAACATGGCAGCACAGCTTAGGTTTGTAAAGTTGCATCTGAACAAACCACAAGACTTCTGGAACAATGTCCTTTGGAAGGACAAGACCAAATTACAGATGTTTGGAGACAATACACAGCATCCTGTTTGGCAAAAACCAAACACAGCATATCCCAGGAGCCACTGCCATCTTTGAGGACTATGAACTCCTCTATATACCAAAGTATTCTTATTAAATGTGAGGCCATCTGTACAACAGCTTCGCCTAAACTGGGTCATGCAACCGGACAATGATCTCAAGCACACCAGCAAATATACAACAGAATGGTTGAAAAAGAAAAGAATCAAGGTGTTGCAATGGCCCAGTCAAAGTCCAGAACTCATTATGACTGAAATGCTGTGGCAGGAACTTGAGAGAGCTGTGCATAAATAAATACCTGCAAATCCTAATGAACTGGAGCAATGTTGTAAAGAAAAGTGGTCCAAAATTCCTCCACAATGATGTTAGTGACAAATAAGGTCATATAGAAAATGATTACTAAAGTTATTTCTGCTAATGTTGATTCTAAAAGCTTTTGAATAATGGGGGTCCTTAGTTTTCACAATACTTCATAGGGTCCTATGAAAACTTTCTTTTTCACTGTAAAATTATTTGTGGATATACATAAATATAAAAAAATGTTACATTTCTTTAATGGGCATATAGTAGTCTGTATATATGGAGTGAACTGTTTTGTAATCAGCTATGGTGTACTGTATATCAAGGCATTGTCTTTAAAGAAACAAAAACAAACAAACAAAAACAGAGACACCAAACTTGCTTTCTCTGGTGTAATAATATTACCAATATTTCTTGGTTTGTGAGAGTCTGACTGGAACACTAGTGTATCTGGAAAGGACGTCACTGTTTTAACCACATTTGATGGGTGTGCAAGAGGACTTAAAGTCCTGTCAGTGCTTCTGTAATACCATCCTGCCCTTTGCCTTACTCATCTTCTAATAAAAGCTAATTCATCACAATCATTTTGCCTTAATGCATACCAGGTGGCCAGTTAGAGAGTTCACAATCCACAGAGCTGTATAATAGTATCATGTTACTTTGTATAGCAGGACAAACGTATGTCATGGGAGGTTAGTCTCAATAGCTTTGGCCATGTGCCCAATATATGTCAAATAGAGATGATACTGTGAGTCCCCTACATTCGAGTGAGTACATTCACTGCCAGTGTAGATGGCCACTGTGCTTGGCAACCGGATCAAATAACATATCACGAGATATAAGACAGTAGGCAATCGGCCGTTATAATCCAACAATGAGTGCACAGCCTTTAACATATACCCTCTGTGGCATCCAAATACCTGCCAGCAGTTAACAAAATAGAGTGTGCAGAGTGATATTCATGGAAAAGGAATGCTTGTGTATAATGAAGCTATTGATCAATGTCTGTCCACAACGGTATCAGCTATCAATTCTACATTCCAGCTGGTCCATAAAATGTTTATCTTGCACTTTTGATATAAGACTAATGACCAAAGATGAGAGAATTGGCCATTTATTGGAGTCTAAGTCTTGTTTGTGCTGTTTGATGTATTTTGGCTTTCTTAGCTGGCTTTTATTCATACTTGTGTAATGGCTTACATAGTAAAGCCAAAACAAAGGAAGATAAAATTTAATGTTCTCTGAAATATATGAAAGTAAAATCTACACCCATCACTTTGTTAGAGTGGAACTTGATCCCTCTTTCCTATTGCTTTTTCACCAGCTGGGTAAGAAAGTCACCAAGGTCAAAAGTCAAAGCTATGGGAAAGTGAATCAGGTCATCAATTGTTAGGTCAGTCAATACCCAGGAGAAACATCCAAAAGCAAACTCTGAGATTCAAAACTCTTTCTTCTAACTGTTTCAGACTCTGCTCGTCAATATTTTAGAATTCAGTTTTCCTTTTTTGTTACTTGCCTTTTCCGCTGTTGCTCCTTCTGCATCATCTCTTCCTGTCTGACTTGTCTGCCCTTGCCCAACAGTAAAGCTGCCTTTATGTTTGTTTTGTTTTGTTTTCTCCACCTCTTCCTACTCTTCTCCTCCCTAAACCCTGTTTCTGAGTGTTGTGAATCTGAAGGAGCCATAAAAAAGGGAAACGCAAAGCTCTCAGCCATAACAGCAATGCATCCCCTGTGAAATCTTAGACGGCCATTAAGCTAATGGGGCTCTCTGGCCCAGCCGGTGGTATAACTCAGTACGCAAGCTCTAAGGCCGGGACCAGGCACAATGGGGCCCCGTGTTCCACTGTGTTGGTGTAAACATTGCACAATAAGTCGGCTTCACAAAGCATTAAATAGAGCTGAATGGTAGGCAACTCTCATGTAAAGTAGGATTAAACACAGCTGTCAATAGCTTAAAGGCTCCATTTCCAGAAAATCATTCAGAAATATAGGCCTACTGTACTTTTATGTATATAGCACTTTATGAGACTCCAAAAGCACAGAAGCTGTGAAAAATTAGCACTTTCAAATGTAATTCAGGTAAGCCAAGACAAACCCAAAAGACATCAGCTTGAACCTCAGCAATAAGCCCATCCATCCTTCATTAAAACTGAAATTAAATCTTGTCTCAGTCTGTCCTGATTGGCTAGTTCAAAGCAAAGGGCTCATGTCGCTCCCTCCTCGTGAGAAAGGGCACCAGAACTTAAGCTTTTACAGTCAAAACCATTTACTGTGTTTACTTTTGGTTAGCAGGCCAGCACGCACTCACAGACCCCAGGTAGTAGATCGCTTGCCCTCTCCCTCCCTCCTACCTTCTCTCACTCTGTCTGCCTGCTCAGTTTGTTTTTAACAGGCGGGAAGGAGATGATACCACCTCAATTACAGGGGAAGTGCTTTTTTATGGGCCTCTCTGGAACCATCACACATAGCACAATGTGAGTGTGAACTAATGAATTTAGAACAATGTAAATTTCTTTACAGGGGAATTTGCAATATAGACCCCTTTACAATGGGGTTCACAGACAGCCACTGATAGAGATAACGTGATATGACGCTTGTTAAGTAAAGGGTGTTGGGGGTTACAGCTCTTATGGTACAAAGCTGGAGATTGAAGATGGAGTCCGTAAGAGAAGAAAGAAAAGAAGTTAAGTTAAATTAACAAAAAATGAAATACTGGGAACTTTTCAACAAAAAAAATATTATTTAAATATGAAAGACAAAGAGATTATATTTTAGAATCTGCCCATTGCTGAGTGCTGTCACTCCAGTATTCAGAAAGACATGCTGAGAGGCGTGAGCGCTAAAGCCCCCTTCAAAACAAGGAAAATCAGTTTCATTTCTCCTCTCTGTGTGTTCCCACTCTCCTCCTCCTTCTGTGCAGGCCCAAAGCTCCCCTTCTCCTCAACAATGGGAGAGTGGAGGAGTGTGGATCCTGTCTGTTCTCAGGACCAGGGGTGTAAATTCCAGTGAAACCCCAGGGCTCTGGAGAGGAGGAGAGACCGAATCTGTCTGCCCCCACTTTCTTGCAGTCCTCAGGGGGGCTGAAAGGTAATGAAGCCAGAGCGGCAGGGGCTCCTTGAGGTGGAGAGAGCAGGAGTGTGTGTGTGTGTGTGTGTGTGTGTGTGTGTGTTTAAGGGTGTCTTTTGGGATTTTTTTCATGGAAACAAGGGAAGGGATTCCTTCGCCTGCTCTGCTCATCACCTCTAGTGACCGCATGTCTAATTACACAGCAGGTCGGATGCACACATGCAGGCAAAAGCACACACATGAACACACCCACACACACACACACACCCACACACACACACACACACACACACACACACACACACACACACACACACACACACACACACTACTTTTTTGTAGAGCCATTTTTTAGACATCTATGATTTATATTATTTTTGACTTTGTGTTTTTGGATTTTATTGAAACATTTCAACAACTGTGTGATGGATTGCCATGAAATTTTGTACAGATATTGTTGGCCCAAGGAAGATATAGCCCAGTGATTTCAGTGATTTTGTGACTTTTCCTCAGGCGCTACAAGGTTCACATTTCTGGTTTTGCGTGTCTTGCAATATTCACATTTCCCTCAACTTGATCCCCTGACATTCTCTATGCAAGTAAGTGTGCAGACATTAGCATTTAAAGACACAACTGTTCTTATTTGTACAGCTTCACTGAGCCACACTGAGGCACATTCAAAGTTTGCAAAGAAAAAAAATTGCAAAGAAACTAAAGCCTTATCTTACTGTTTTGCCTGTAAAATGAATCTGTACTCAAAACGGAAACAGTAAATAACTTCTTTGAACTTTATCTGCAAGAAGAAATGCTTGAAAAATTAAAATGCCCATCGCATCAGTTTGAATCAGGCCTTTTTACTCTCTCGTACTTATTCCCACACACATAAAGACACACAGTAACAGCTTTGTTTCTGTAAAAGCACATTAACACTAATATTGTGTTAACATTCTAGTCTCCAGGGTGGCCTATGCTTTGTCAGACAGAGGCAGAGCAGAACCAGCAGTTTTTAAGTATATTTAATTACTACTCTTACAGCTGTTTATTAGCCCACTCAAAAATCCTAGGATACTTCAAAATTAACACACACTTAATACAGTCTCCTACTCCACTCACAGATGGTGGGTGAGTTAGTCAAAAGACAAGATGTGCACTGTGTCTTTCCTATGCAGTGTAGTAGTGTAGGCATCCACTTGCAAACAATATTCCCCTAAACCCACTACCCACCCATGAGTGTAGGCCCCACCAAGCAACAAAACAGCAGGCAATGCACTTTTATATCTTTTACACCTATCTGATATGCCTGTGAGGCTCTTTTCTGAGTGGGAACATCTACACATGTTGCCACTGTGGAAAATGCACAGGGTTTCTACACCGCTGCAGTGCTGGTACACCACTGATGCAATAAGTCGTCAGAAAACTGTATGCTGTACTGACTCAACCTGTAGACATTTGCCCTTTTAAACAGAAAGCATTTGTCAGGGAAAAAAATCCTTTTGTGTACATGAATGAATATTAAATTTGCGTCAGACTAACAGTTGTTTGGCATAACTGAGGAAAAGCTAAGAAGCGGGTGTGAGAGTGAAAGGCAATGGATGAAAAGGCAGAGCACCAATTACCTTCTATAACATAAGGAAAGGAAAAAAAAAGTGGCTGTTTATTGACACTATGTTTAAATATTTTTGCAAGAAACAAAGTACTGCTGAGTTAATTAGTACTTTTACTATGATTTGAAATTTGAGGATTTGAGGATTTGCTACTATTTTGTCTCATGTAAAAGTAAAGTGAAAGACTTTTGAGTTTGATTGACAATTTGACTGTTGATCAAACAAAAAAAAAACTGACTATGTGTTGTTGTGTTTCTTGGAAATTATATTGGTTTTAAAGATCTTTTGCATTTTTTTGCATGATCTTTGGCACTTTATAGAAGCCTAACACAGCCATGTCTTTTCATTATCTGAAATTTCATAGTGGTATATGGATTTACGATGGTGTATCTCTCTGAATGTAGTTGGCTGTGTGGCTAAATATTGCATGGTCATAGGCATATATTTTAGTACAGTTTTACGTCATCAGGATGAGTTATGAGACAGGAAAAGTGTGTTTGCCTGTGTTAGATTTCCTCATTGCGGGGGAGGACTTGTACCAAGAGTTTCCAGTATCCAAGTGAGTGAGAAGAAGTGAAATGATTCATCCAGCTGAAAAAAATCAGCAGGTTTGAGTTCTCCTGATTTAGGATTTAGGATCCTCCTGGGTGGTGAGGTTGCCCCTATGAGAACAGGATGAAGGCATGGCGATGGGAGGAAACAGCAGATCTGCGGTGGTAACCACCATGCTAATTCATTTGTCCCTCAGAGTTTGGGCCCTTTGGAGGGAACACAGCTTATTTTTTCATGTTGTCATGCATGCACATATCATGTAATGAAATAAAACCCTCTATTTATAAAGCTGCAACCCAGAGTGTGTTTGTGAGAGTGTGTCTAAGTTTAAGTCTTAAACCACTGTCTATAAAATTGTTCTGTAGTGAAGTCGTTTTCCTCAGAATTGGAGTGTGGTGGTGAAAGTGGGGGTTTGGCAGTTTTACGGACACTGGAGTGTGTTCTTACATGAGTACGTGTGTGGTAAATCAAGGGAAATGTGTGTGCCCGTCATGCCTACACAGTCACTGGCCCTGCAGCTGACAACCATGCAACAATCAGTCCTGATTTTTAGATCAAGGACCTCTGTTTTTATCTTGGTCAAAACAACACAGTTGCTCTTAACTTAAATTTCTAAATTTCTTTGACATGTTTATCTACAGTAGATGGATGAACAGAGGTTGGCTTTTTGCAAATGCAAAGCATGAACTGCATGGTACAATGTTAGAATGTTTGAAACTTGTGTATCTTATCTTCATTAAGTGTTTAAATTGCAGTAAACAACTCACCCACAGTAGTATAATAGGCCTTAGTTCCTGAGTAGAATCAGTTGGAATGATTTGTCCTTGAAAGATGAAATCATAGTTTAGTCTCGGAGTCCTTAAGTGGTTTGGTAAAGATCATATTCTGCTTGCGCTTTTAATGGAAAACACCAAAGTGCACATTAATCCTTGTAAATTCTTCATTACACTTGTAACATAGTGTATCTTGGACAGTTAGTGAGTCCTTAATGGTTATGTTTCTGGAGTGTATTTCTGTGAGATGGGTGGCCTCCTATACTTTTCTTCATTCAGAAGAACATTTACAGTACAGCAACAAGAACTCTGCTGTAATTTAACAAGTAATGCACCACTGTTGTGTTCATGACATTTTACCAGGGAACATGTGTTGAGAGATTTCAGTGGTGTCACAAGGTTTAGTGGACGTCATGAAGAGACTAAATGTGTTAAGATGGAAAAAGATCTGCAGATTTCTGTATGGAATACTAGACACCCTGTATATAATCATTTATTGCCATCACTGTCTGAGTGAGAAAATACAGTGACACTGAACAACAAGTAGGCTACAAAGAGCTACTCTGCAAACCTGCGTGTGACTGCAATGAAAAATGGACGCTCATTAAAATACAATTCGGCTTGCTCATTTACATTACAATGGGTGGAAAAAGGAAGCAGATGAAAAAGCTGACATTTGAGTGAAATGGTGGATGGAGAGACATAGGCAACAAAATAGAGGTGTGGTGAGTGAACTTTGTTACCTGAGATCTAGAGCAACTGGAATTATACTATATAGAATAGCACTTTATCACTCATAGCAGCCCATGTTGGCATTTTTGGGAGTTTTTAAAAAATATATAGTCTCCTGGATTCTACTGAAAAAAAATCAACAATTAATGGTGTTACAGTATGTACTGAAAGGGAACAACTTTCAGTACATATTGTATTTGCAAATGATCTGAATCCACATGTACAACACTGACACTTGTATAAGATTAAAAAAGACATTTTCCTCCTCACTGAACTGAAACAAGGCTGTCCAATATACACTATATGGACAAAAGTATTGGAGCGCTTACATAATACACAGGAGTTTTTATGACAACCCATTCTATAATCCATAAGCATTAATATGAAGTTGTGCTGATGTTAGTGCCAGAGGAAGTTTGAAACTCTGCAGTTAGTTAGTCAGCAGAGTGTTGGTGACTATTATGGACTATGTGCCTCAGCACTTGGTGACCTCACTGTGTAACTTTAGCTGGACTGTCAATTTGTGGCCTAGTTACTGTAGTCCATAACCACTCTTACTTTGCAATAATACCACTGATGATTGACTGTGGAATATCTAGGCGGAAAAACATTTCATCAATTGACTTGTTGCAATGCTGGCATGTTTTTAATGTACCACGCACTCTTTAGAACGACTCATTCTATCACAAATGTTTGCATGCTAGATTTTAAACACCCGTGGCAATGATACTGAATGAAACACCTGAATGCAGTGATAAAGAGGTGTAGCCCAGCACTTCTCTATACAGTGCAACTGAAGACCATTTTTAACCTGTTTTGTATGATGTGTATTTTATATTTGTTTTTGTTTGTTCCGTTGTGTCTACCAAGGAACTGTTAGCAGTTTGGTAAAAACTTCCGTGTTTACTCCTTTTAGTACAGTACTTTCACAGGAGTAATTTTCCCCCTGGGGACTAATAAAGTATTCTGATTCTGAATATTTTCTTATATTGATGGATGTAGTGAAGGAGGACATGCAGTGGGTTGGTGTGAGGGAAGATGATGCAAGGGATAGGGTGAGATAGAGGCAGATGATCCGCTGTGGCGACCCCTAATGGGAGCAACCAAATAAAGAAGATTGATGTCCATTGACATGCTTCATCCCTGTTAAATAAAAAAAGAAAAAAATGTGAGCATGTATTTATTCTATTATTTTTTTTCTCTCTGTCTTAAGAATAATATTATATGCAAAGCTAACTCTGCATCCCTTATCAGTGAGAGGTTTCCTGTGGAATCCTGGGACAAGACGTGCACAGTGTTCAACTGGCCTTCCCAGGATGCTGATGCTGACACTTTCAATTTGACTCATGCACACTGGCACAAAGACTTGTACAGACCAGATGGCACAGTGTGTGCCAGACACAGACGCAAACACTATGTGCAAACATGTTTGCCTATGCGAACAAGTGCAGCGTGAGAATGAAATGAATTGATACATGGTTGTGTGACCATGCAAAAACATACAGTCTAATGATGTAGTCTTTATACTAGGCAGGACATTATTTTACTTTTACTTTTATACTAATACAATTAATATTGGTTATCAGACTTATCAGACTATAAATTCATATATACAGCATAAACTTCAGTATAGTTGTTTATGAGTTGCACAGTATATTGGCTGAAGTATGGATGACATTGACAACACATTTATACTCTGCCCACTAAATTAATAAAGCCATTATATGCTCTATATTAACAAAGGTGAAGAAAAAACTGGTTGTCATAATGGTGATGCCAAGTTTTCAGCACTTATATTTATTCTAAAGGCTGGTGGTTTCACAGTTAGTGCAGTTTGACCTTAAAAAAGGACGATCAGACTGGATATTATATAAGAGCAAATAATAAATGTAGCATAAAGAACTGGAGCACAAAGGAATTTAAGGGGAGGCAGCAGCTACCAAAAAGTCTTTGAAAGGTGAAGCCTCCAGCCTCTTTCTCTGTGACCATGCACTCCACTGATGACAAAGCCAAGATGGCATCTGCTGATAGGGGCTGCTCATCAGCACCTTTATTTCATGAGCCACAGTTGGGGAGAAGGCTGGTTGGCGATGGTGTGTGTGTGTGTGTGTGTGAGAGAGAGAGAGAGAGAGAGAGAGAGAGATAATAGGTTACTTTAAAGTTTTCTAAACATAGCATCTATCTTTTGCATTGATAATTAGAGAGGTTATATCCTATATGTAGTTTTGAGAGCACATTCACACACACTTTAGCAAACCAGCCACAGGGGCCCACAAGCCAGTGTAGTCCTAGTGCCGGTCCCAAGCCTGGGAAAATGGTGAGGGTTGCGTCAGGAAGGGCATCCGGCGTAAAAACTGTGCCAAATCAAATATGCGGATTCATAACACGACTTCCATACCGGATCGGTCGCGGCCCGGGTTAACAACAACCGCCTCCGGTGCCGTTAGCCAACAGGGTGCCGGTGGAAACTATGCTACTGTTGGCCGAAGACCAAGGAGGGGGAGGGGGGGAAAGCGTGTTAGGAGGCAGAGAGAGAGAAGGAAAGGTAGGAGGGTGGAGGTGAGAGTAGGGACTTTCAATGTAGGGACTACGACTGGTAAAGGGA
>VUQH01033558.1:16110-37953 GCA_015106775.1 Etroplus canarensis | reverse complement strand
CTGTCATAAAAAAAGCCACTGCTCAGCCACTCTACTAACAATAGAAATGTCTGTAAGAAAACTAAAAACAACAGAAAAATGAATAGATAAATTCCACGGTCTTCTATCTCCTCCTTCAAAAGTAAATACAAATGTGTAAAATAAATTTAAAAAAAGAAATATCACTAATCAAACACAGCTCACCAAGAGAATTAAAAAAAAAAATCAATCAATCAATCAATCAGTGACAACTAATATAACCTGGCAGGATTGTTAAGAAAAACAAGTAAATCTGTAATCCAGGCAAAAGGACAAAAACCTGTGGAGATGCTTATTTTTCTGCAACATTCAGTCCATAAAGTAAAATATTAGTTTGCACTTATTTTAAAATACTTTATTAATCCCAGGGTAGAAATTGTATTTTAAGAATTATTTTTTATTTTTGCTAATTTTTTATTATTTTAAGATTTATATAACTATTACAAGTCAGAATTCAGTTGCAGAAATAAGCTTCTGACTAGTCAGAACAGTTATTTTCATATACAAAATTTAATCAAGCCTGGAGACGGCAGAGGCTGAAGAGTAAGACCAAAGAGAAGGTTCACGGATATAGTGAAGGAGGACATGCAGACGACTGGAGTGACAGGGTGAGATGGAGGAAGATGACCCGCTGTTGCCACCGCCTAAAAGGAAAAGTTTTCTTCGGTATGTCCAAATATGGATCTCTTATTTTTGACCATCATAATTTATAATAAGATAATCTGGAATTCAAATTCAAGAGCAGTTGTTCCACACAGATCAAATGGTAATTTCTGGCAGTGAAAAAGTAATCAGTTATTTTAAACTTTAACTACGTCAACAATGTATTACAGCTCTATTAAGCACTAATCGAAAGAGGGGAGTTAAAGACACATGCCTACACAGATTTTTGACAAGTCTACTATTCATCTGTCTGCCTTTAAAAGCTACAGTTTGAGTGATGAGATATGGAGGGAATGTTTGAAACTAGATGTTGTCTTTACATGCCAACAAAGAAAATGGTTATCTCGGGTTAAAACTGAGATGTGCTCCACCTTTACCCTCCAGTAAAGTGGTAGATATCCAGGTTCAATCAAAACAGTTTAAAGCATGGTGTCTTTGATGAACAAGACGCAAAAAAAAAAAAAGAAGTGTTTAATAGAAATTAAACAGCTCAAAATGAGAGGACGAGGCTAATTCTAACAAAGTGTGCTATTTAAATTAAAGTGTTCAATGGTGTTTCTGTATTATGTGGTGCTGCAGTTGTAAACTCTGCAGACCATTTTCGTCACTGTTTAATCTATACTGGGTTTTTAACAGTTTCTAAACTCCAGTGATTTCCTCAGTTTGTTTTGTCCAATACGCTGAAAATTAAGGCACAGCCAATACACATTCATCATTTTTGCTACAAAAAGGCAGTTAGGGCTACAAACCAATTATAAGAACATCTGTTCATAAATCGTCTGTCAATTTATGCTCCTAAGTGTGACCCCCCTGCTGTAAATGCAAGTGAAAGAATGAGATCTTAATGACCGCACAGACGCTGCAATATAAATGTATGAATACTGACATCCAATACAAGCAAGAAAAGAAGCGCTAAAATGATTTCAAAGCCAATACACGGACTCAATCGTCATCGTTGATGCTTCAGAGGCTCAGCAGATCAGACCCTGGTGGCTCCCAGCGACTCCAGCTGCTTAAAAAGTTTTTTCTTGGTCCAAAACAGGAAAAACTCAAACACTGCCACAGTTTATTACGCACACACGCGCACACACACACACACACACACACATACACACACACACACTGAAAAAAAAAACCCAAGTGTCCAACAATCAAGAGAAGAAATCATGAAATTGAGCACTTTTTTTAAATACCTTTTTTGTCTTTAATGTATTTACAAGCTTTAATCTGCTCTGTAGGTCTGAAGTGTTACAAGCATGTCATTTTCAGTGACCCCGGCCATTTGATTTTAGAAGATGCTCATTCTGTCTGAATGACTCCGGTTTGTTCGTGCGACAGTTCGGACTTGCATCGCTTCTTGAATGCATACCTCTACCTCTCATGAGGTGTATGTACATATCAATGCAGAGCAAGCCAAGGCTGAGGGAAACACTTCTTGGTTATTACAAGATAACCTGTGACCTTGGACAATGTTAATATTTCCTGTGCATTCACCCTTCTGTTTTTTTATTTGTTTCTGTTATTTAATCTCTGCTTCCCCTTCATCCCAAAATAATTTTGCTTTATCCTGTTTTAAACCAAACAGTGTGGAATCCAGGG
The DNA here is from genome assembly GCA_015106775.1 of Etroplus canarensis. NCBI lineage: Eukaryota > Metazoa > Chordata > Actinopteri > Cichliformes > Cichlidae > Etroplus > Etroplus canarensis. Next base: position 35,673 of record VUQH01033558.1, on the reverse strand, counting down.
AGGCTATTTATTTCACAATTATTATTTTGTTATTATAATTAATTATATTGTTATTTCTGCTGTCATGTTCTTCTCATTGTGAGCATCTGCAAATGTTAAATAACTTTCATATTTGCAGTCCTTAAAAAAATAATAAATTAAAGAGTCCAGAACCTATGTATCTTTTAAGTCTCTTCTTAAAAAGTAACAAAAGAAAAGTAAGTTAAAATTTAAAACAAAAATATTTTCTATGTATAATACAGGTATTTAGTGCTTCCACCGTTGGACTCCAAACTCAAAATGGCGGCATGTTTCAGAACCGTACCGCAGAAGAAAATTCCAGCCGTAAACATGTCGTCCTGCCCACGCAGCCATTTTGAAAGTTTGTTCTGCTGCGAGGATGCAGTTTTACTACGTCGCGTCCCCGGATGTCTCCCTCGTCAATTATCCTCGGATTCCTCCTCCGCCTCCCGCAGCCAGGTGAAAAAGGCCGTGACGGACTTTAGGGCCACGCCTTTCCCCTGCTGCTCGGCCGGGTCTTTGCTCGATTCCCACTTGTAGAAAGCGTCCTCCGAAATGACGTCCTCATCATACAGGCAGTCAAAGAACATCCGGAGGAGGTCTGGAAGAAAGACAGCAAACACATGACGTCACCATGGTGCCTTCTGATATGAAATTCAGGTTAACGCTGAACTTGGTTCCTATTGCTGATGCTTAGTTAGGGTTAAGGCTTTATAAGGGCATTTATCCTCATGAATATCAAAGCTGATCAAAATATTACAGAAATGCTGCAAGGGCTATAAGTTAGTTTAAGCAGGACACTTAAACTACACTGCATAACACACAAACAGGCCCTCTCATCTGACAAACACACCCTCCTAATTTGTTCTATTTAAGCAGTGAACGTTCTCATTTATCACCTACACATCCACCCGCAGGCTGCGGTTGGGGGTGTAATTACTTGTTGCTCCCCAGTTTTCTGTGTGTACTATATTTGCAGGGAGTGATGTATGCTAACCTCAGTCCAGGCTCCAGTTGCTCATTAAAACATGTCTTTGTTAGCATCCACACAGAGAGAATGTGTCCTGAACAGTTGAAGAGGTACACCTCTTCAACTGTTCATTATGACAAACCCCTAATCAGCCAATCATGTGGCATCTCAATGTATTCAAACATGTAGATATGGTCAAGATGACCTGCTGAAGTTTAAATTGAGCATCAGAATGGGGGGAAAAAAGGTGTTTTAAGTGACTTTGAACATGACATGGTTGTCAGTGCCAGTAGTATTTCAGAAACTTCTGATCTGCTGGGATTTTCCTGCACAACCATGTATAGGGTTTACAGATTTTACTTCTCTGGTTGAAAATGCCTTGTTGATGCTGTAGGTCAGAGTAGAATAGCCAGGCTGCTTCGAGCTGACAGGAGGGCAACAGTAAATCAAATTAACCACTCACTACAAGGTATGCAGAAGAGCACCTCTGAATATACAATATGTCGAACCTTGAAGCAGATGGGCTCCAACAAGACCATACCAGGTGCCCCTCCTGTCAGTTAAAAACAGGAAATGGTTTACCAAAATTGCTAACCAGAGAATTGGAAAAATGTTGCTTGGTCTGATGAGTCTTGATTTCTGCTGCAATATTCAGATAGTAGGATTGGAACTTGGCATAAACAACATGACAGCATGGATAATACCCTGCCTTGTATCAACAGTTCAAGCTGGTGGTGGTATAATGGCGTGGGGGATATTTTGTTGTCACATTTTGGGTCTCTACTAACTGAGCCTTGTTCAAACACCACAGCCTACCTGAGTACTGCTGCTGACTACGTCCATCCCTTGATGGCCACAGTGTATTCATCTTCTGAGAGCTGTTTCCAGCAGGATAACACACCATGTCACAAAGCTGAAATCATCTTAAATTGGTTTCTTGAATATGACAGTGAATTCAGTGTACTAAAATAACTTCCACAGCCACCAGATCTCAATCCATCATCATTTTTATGACCTCTGATAGACTGAATACCAGTGCCTTTTAATGTCTTAAATGCCTTTTAAGACTTCTGAAGAATCTGCAGATACTCTGCTGACATATTACTAGTGCTGTGGATGATGTGAAGTGACAAGTATAGCACTCAATATCATGCAAATGTTTCTGTCACTGAAAAAAGACAATGTGTGTCTTGTGAGCCAAGAATGTTTGCCTCCTATGTAACTTCCTGATTTATTCAATAAAACTTGAAACTAGAGACAGAGCCTATAAATTCATCAGGAAAGATTTTAGGTGAGGTTACAATGAAAGGCAAGCCTAAGGCTGTTTTCCCATAGACTTCTATACAGCCAGAAGTCTTTTGCAACCAGAAGAGTCATCTCATGCTGGTCACTATGAATGCAGGTTAAACGGCAGTTCTGCATTAGAAGAAGAGGTCACACCCATCTTATCACTGTCTAAAGTAACAGCTGCAGCAGGATATGTGTATATATATAGCATGACTTAAGAAAATACAATTAGCCCAACAAACCAGGGAAACACCATAAGATAGATGTTCTCACATTAAAGGGCAGTTAAAGGCAGTTAGATTTGCAGCCATTCACTCAGGCCACAATCCTGGTGGTTATTTCTCTTTAACTCAAATTTTTGCTGTGACTTATCTATATTTTTAACGGGAATTTGTTTTTTGGTTGATTTAAAAACATTTGTAAATAATGACTGAAATAAAAATCATCAGTTCCAGCACATATCATATACACAGCACATATCAGCTCAGCTGATACCCTTCTACACAAATGGTGGGTAAATTTCATATATGATGTGCTATTTAAGTTGCCTTGGCTGCTTTGCTGCCCAGCTCACTTTTCATGTGGTTTCTGACTTAATCAGTGTCATATCTGTCATCACTGATGCTGGTTCCGTTTTGTGCTGGGGCTCTTGCTGCTGCCCATGTAGTAATATGGAAAGGAATGGGGGATCGTTGAACAAAGTCATGCTTTAAAAATTTTAAATTACCATGCAACAGTCAAATCTTCTAATATATATTAATAATCAATTAATATTCTATTAATTGACTGCTAGGCTACACCTCCACTAATATGAGTCACTGAACTCCCTAATGAGGTCACTATAAGTTTAGAATTATTGTGCACAAATCTCTATTCACAAATTAAATATTTCTTTGTTAACAAGTTTTAATTTTTTTAATATATATATGTATATATATTTAAATCTTCAAATAGTTCGAGAGACCACTATAGATGAGCAATGTTTTGCACCGTTGTAAAGTTTAGTAAATCAGATACTAATGCTACTACATCACTGAAAAAAGACTGAGAACCACTGGTCTATAGTAATCACTGGCTACCAGCACTATCCAGCCCCATGTCCACATCACTAGAAGACTATAACAACGTATTTCCTTATGTAGTTTAAATTACATTCTTATTCATTAAGTCCTCATCGGCCGTTTTCACCTCCTCAAGTGACGTTAAATCAAATAAATCTTACAAAAGGAGCAACAGTGAGACTGACAGTTCCAACCAAAAGTGATTCTTCACCCCAGAAACAGCATTCAACTGTTCAAAATTAACATTTAAGTTCTTAAAAAAAACTGAAATTTGAGGATCTGTTATTTAATGACTGCAATAAATACTTCCCCTGCTGATGAATAGCATATGGCATGACTGATAGCTTCAGACCAGCAATTAAATGGAATTTGTGTTGTCACTGCTTGTAACTGCTATTTGATCTTTCATGAGAAATAATTAAAGAAAAAGGAACTCATGTGGAAACATACATCTATAACTTTCTTTGGTTTCATAAACTATGATGCAGAACTTACTTGGAGGCTGCTCTAGGGCAACAATCAGAGCCTGAAGTGCATAAAGTGCTTGCAGCTGTCGCTCAGTGTCTGAGTTAAGGTACTTGAGTAATACAGGCAATCTCCTCTGGATCATGGCCGTGTCCACCCGACAGCTGGTGTTTTCATCTGTATGGAAAAGCAGGAGGCAGTGAGCACCAAGCCGCTCCACTCAGAGTTTGGCAGAGTGTAAATATTGCAATCAGCGGTGTGATTTTAGCAGGACACAGAAGTGTCTCCTCCAGGTGGTGGAGTGGCTTACCTTTCACTGCTGCCTTACACACAGCTGTCATCAGAGCCCTCAGGAACGGAGACGAGCTCATCTGAGTTTCATCTAGATTTGCCTGGGAAATGGAACACAAAGGAGGGCAGAACTTGTTGTCAGTGTCACGTGACTCAGCTTAGGAGCTAAAAAACATCCTCCATGCTCACATAACAAGTGTTAGCAATGGTTTCCCTTCACAACATGTCCTCCACTCAAATAATCACCTTCAACACCAGCCTTGTATTACACATTGTACCAACATGTCACTTAACACCTACTTGTCCAGGAACAATCTGGTGTTCTGTTCTACTATCAGCTAAATTTGCACAGTGTTTGTGTCACTTCCTAACATTTTTTGGTACTGAGTGCAGTTGTATAATGGTAAATGGCAAATTGTCTGCATTTATGTAGTGCTTTTATCCAGAGAGCTTTGTAGTTTCATTTCCACACAGAAGGTGCTGCTCTGACCATCAGAAATAACTGGGGGTTAAGTGACCTTCTCACTGAAACAAAGAGAAGTCAAATCACCAACCCTGATAATAACTTTTTAACCACAGCTGCCTACTTGTATAGAGCAGGCCAAATAAAAATAGTTCCTAACCCAGAACTCTCTCTCTTTTGAAAGAACTTTAATATATCCCACTAACGACTGAAGAAACCTCCCTTAACTTTTAAAGCATTCTGATAAGGGCCCTGTCACACCATGATGATTTAACATAAAGTTAACATATATAGAACATTAATACCAATGACTGCTAGCATACTGCCAGCATTCACAACTTGAAGCTCATTTATACTACTTCCCTTAAATGCAGCACATACGCCATTATACAGTAGCTGTGTGTCAGAAACACATTCAGTACGACAGGAACATGTCAAATACATCTACAAATGTCAATATGCTTTGGAGGTAAGTTCGATAAATGTTACACATGTTAAAAACACGTTACTCATACACTTTGGGTACGCTAGACATTATCTCAATGTATTAAGACGCTGGCATATGTTGGAAATTTTGTGCATGCTCAAAATTTTCCAGCGACCTTGCTGTACTATGTCGTATACCAGTGAACTTCAGCGTGCTCTTAACTTATACAAAACATACCAATACCTTATTCAACATATGTCAGCGTATTTGCAGATTTTTTCATACGTCGGCATACGCTTGTAAATTCACAAGGAGTGACAGGGGCTTAACAGGATAATGGTGGAAACAGGAAAAAGTAAGAAAAGCAAGACTGAACTGAATGGCAACGATAAAGAATCACAACGAGCGCAACATTAACGGCAAAGATCCTGGAAGGCAAAAAAGCCGCAAAAAGTTGAATTTGGAGAGAATACTGAAGGAAATTCAAGATTTTTGAAATGAGAATAAAGCAGAGACTAAAGAATCTGTTTATGATACACAAAAACATCACAGACACAGTAATCTCGATTTGGGTACTTACATTTATGCGTTTCTTTTTCTACACATACAACGCAGCCCCAAACTTACACATTACTGAGCTGATGAATATGTGAGAGCACAAAGTTAAGTTGGACCTTAAATGGTCTTTAGTTTGCCAGCTCTGTAATACAAAGTCTGAGTGATTTTTGACGGTCATGTGACAACAGAGCAGGCAATTTTTGAATGATGCAAGTGAGCATCATGAGTCTCCTGCAGGTTCTTCCGCCAGCTCCTTCACCTAAACCAAATGTTTTACATTTCCAAAAGTCACAAAACATTTAAAGTGAACCATTTCCTATAGCGTGCTACATGTGAGATTTGAAAATGACGGATTCCAACCAGTGTACGTGTGAAAACAGCTTGAGCGGCAGCATTTTTTTACCTGAGACTTACCTCAGACTTAGTTTTTCACTGCTCAACAATTTCTTGTTAGTTATCAGCTGACATACAAGCCAATGTGAGCTGATAACTGGGTCCAGCTCTAAAAATTGCCATAATTTCAGCATCACCACCACTACTGACTATATGGGAATACAAAAGCCCAACACTGAGACGTCCTTGAACAAAGCCCCCAGCACTCCAAGATCGTGGTTTTCACACCTGGAAGCCTTTAGCTTCCAGGTGTGAAAATAAAATTACACACTCTACAGAAAAAATAACAATAGGAAGGACAAATAATACAATTATGATGGCTGTTCTCATCACACACCTTTACACTTAAAAAACAACAAAAAAAAACAAACCAGGAAATCATAAATAACAGTGTGCCACCCCACCCTCCTTTTAGCCACCAGCTCACACACTTTGTGTATTCCTGAGAAATGTCACTTGTCATACCTCCACCCAGTCAAAGATCTGCTCGTCACTGGCCATATCTTCCAGGAGGAGTCTCTCCAGATGCCGGCTCATCTCCTCAGGAGACAAGATCCTTTTAGAAAGAGTTGCCTCAGGACTGGAGCTGTCTGACTGAACAAACTGGAGTTTCTGTTGATATGAAGATGAAAGGACAATGATATGATGAGAAGGTGTCAAACAAAGGGAAGATGAAGAAAAAAAAAAAAGAAGCAGGAGGAATGACACTGGACAGAATGGTACAAAATATTCCCCAGCTTGCTGACTTTTCTTCATACCGAGTATCTTAAACTGGGTTCAAAATACATAATACAGTGAGCGCCATATGCTCTCCTTGTCTGTTCAGAATCTTTTCCAGAAAAATCGCTGGCTGACACCTGATGACATCATGCACATCGTAAAAGACAGCAAAGCATGAATGACTAGGCAGCAACGTTTAGTCTGTCATCACAAAAAGCCTTAATTGACCTAGTGACCAGTGTAAGAGACAAAAATATCATGAAGTCTGAGCCCAGCATTAATGTGGATGTGTGTGGAGGTCTGTAACACCAACCTGTTGTGAGATGAAGGCCTGGACATCCTCTCCCTCTGGAAGAAAGTCAGTCCAATTGAGGCCAGACTCCCTCCACAAAGAACCCACAGTCCTATGGCTCTGTGGAAACATGGCAAGACAACTTTAAACCTCTCTCTTTGAACTTATTACATTTTTTAATGTTGCAGATGTGAGTAAGGTGTAGATGTATGCATGCTGACCTTTTTAGTACAACACACCAAATTTACTTACTGAATACTTAAACTTTGCTATGAATAAAAACAAGACTTTCTACTGTGCAGCTTATGTGTTCAACAACTGTGACGTCACCTTATGGATCAAAAGCCTAAATGACATACGTTTCAGTACGTTCTGAAAATTCCAGCAGCGACATGAGTAAAAAATATTTAAAACGCATCCAAACTGAAGGTTTTTTAATAGTTTTAAAGCCTTTCATTAGCGAATGTGTATTTATAGAGTTTTTAACCTTTTAACATCCATCAGGTCACTGGCGCCCTGTCTAGGGTTAGGGGCAGGGTTTGGGTTAACGGCCACCTTTTTTGGCAGTTTCTGTCTATTTTGAACACACAGTGGAAAAACTAAGGTGCCAAAATCCATGTATGAGACTTCATTTGAAAAGGTAATATCTTCAAAATTGACCTTTTTAGCAAGTGGCTTCAACAAAACCCAACCCTACTCCTAACGTTAGACGTGTGATAGTGACCTGGTGCTTGTTAAGAAGCGAAGGCCCTGTTGACACCTCGAGCATAACTGAAGTTAAAACTTAGTATAAAGTTCCCTTGACTCTTTGCAAACAAAGTCTTGCAGTTTTAAATCATATTTTTTGTAATTTCCAGTTACATTAGTGAATGACAGAAAGCTAAAAATGTTTTAATAAATCCCATACTGTAGTACCAATGAACAGTGTTGTTATTCCAGCTGCTCCTCCCCATCTCACCTAATCTCTTGCAACCTTGTCTGTTACACCAACCCCCTGTATGTCCTTTCAACCTGAGCTGTCCCTCTGATGTACTCATTTCTAACCCCGTCCGTCCTGGTAACTCCCAATGCAAATCTCAGCATCTTCAACTCTGTCACCTCCAGCTGCACCTCCTGTCTCTTTGTCAGTGCCATCATCTCTAAACCATACTGTCATGTTAAGCTTTTCTTTCACTCTTGCAGCTATCCTTCTGTCACAAAGCACCCCTGACACTTGTGTCCACCCACTCCACCCTGCCTGCACTCTCTTCACCTCTCTTGTGCACTATCCATTGCTTTGAATGGTTGATCCCAGGTATTTGAACTCATTCACCTTCACTACTTCTACTCCATTCCACCTGCCCACACATATTCTGTCTTGCTTCTATGGACTTTTATTCCTCTTCCACCTGCTCCCAACTCTCACTACAGATCACAATGTCATCTGTGAACATCATAGTCCACAGAGAGTCCTGCCTGATCTCATCTGTCCATCACCACTGCAAACAAGAAGGAGCTCAGAGCTGATATTATTCAATATTAAGATATGAGAATTTCTTCAGTTACAACAGCTAAAAAAATAAATTTACCACAAACATATGAAAAATAGTTTAAATTAAACAAGAATGTTATATAGCTCAATATGAGAAATTACAATATGCCAAAACAAATCTCAAAGTAAAAACTAACCTGAAATCAAAATAGAAATAATAAAGTAATATAAGCTTAATTTAAATTAAAAAATTAATAACATAGTATTTAGCAAATACAATATTTGAAATGACTTTTATTTATTGTGCATCAGTGAGTAATATTGTTGGATAACACACATTAACTATGTATGATCCTATCTGCAGCTGAACTACTGATAAAACTCCAACAACTTCATAATGGGAGAAGGGAGAATAAATTTAAACATAAGGAAAAAAAATAACAATTAAGTGTTGCTTACCATATGTTTGCATAGTATGTGCAGTATTTCAGATATTAAGATCCCAGCTTTTCCCACAAGAAGCAAAGGTTTACTTAATTCACTGCAAACAGAGATAAAAGAAATTAAAGTATACACATTTTTTCCTTTCATGCACCACGGCACACATGCAAATGGCCAACAGAAGACGATTAACTAAATTCATGCATGTATGTAACCCTGATGGTTTTGCTTTGGTCTTTATGAAGGAAAGTAGGGGTAAAAAGAACAAGGGAAAAATGTTCTGCTACTCTGAGATTTAAACTACAGTTCTTAACAAGGTGGCATTTTACCCGAACAAATACAGAAAATACTGCTTTACTTTTATAATCCGAATCTGAATCCTTTATTAATCCCAGGGAGAAAACTGCATTTTGCCTCAGCAGCTCACATCTCAGTACCTAAAGAGCTCTTTCATAGAGAAGCCCCCTTCCTTCAGGACAGGGCTGAGCAGCTCAGCCAGATATAGCCAGATGTGAGGAATGTCGATGGCCATGTCATCTGCTTGCTCCAGCGTGTCAGCAAACCTAAGAAAACACAAAGACAAGGCAGAGCTTAGAACAGGAAAAAGTTAAAAATGCACATAGGCATTTAAATTTTGAACACTAAAAAAAAAAAATATTGTTTTTAACACGCAAGAGTCAGAAAATGTGTGCATGTCTGCAAAAAAAAAAAAAAAAACCCATCTCTTTCCCTTATTGTATGGCATTCAGGTTTTATTCTGAGATGAACCGAGCATACTTTTTGGCATTCCTAATGTCTAAGGTGACCCAAAAAAGGTTAGAAAGAACAAAAATCTAAAAAATACAAAAATACCACAAGCTTAGGCCCAGGAAGCTGCTGGGTTGTTAGCCAGCTTCAGATGGCTTGAAAATACTGATTACTCTTCGAGTAACTGTGCCATATCTCAAAGTTTTTCCAATTTTATTTTTACGTTAATAAACAGATCTGAACAATGTCCTTAAAAAAATCACATGGATACATTAATTTTACAGTGCAAAGTGTTTAGTGTAAAGACAGTTTTTTTTAATCCATTCAAGTTTGTTTATAAATCTAATTTAAATTTGTCTTAAAAAGGACTAAAAAATGCCTTAAACGTAACTTGCTTACACTCACGGCCACTTTAGTAGGTACACGCGGTCAACCACTCATTAACTAATCTAATATCTAATCAGTTAATCACATGGCAGAAACTCAATGTATTTCGGCATGTAGACATGGTCACGACAACCAGCTGAAGCTCAAAGAGAGCATCAGACTGGGGAAGAAAGCACTCTTGGCCAAAATGCCTTGTTGATACTAGACGTAAGAGGAGAATGGCCAGACTTCTTCAAGCTCAGTGACTCAAATAAACACGTGTTCCAACCAAAAAACTTAACTTTCTAGCTCCATCAACACGGTCTGTCATGCTTGTTTTGTGCAGTGTTACCATTTGATCTCGTTGCGTCTCAACGCCTCCGCCACAGAATTATGACGTCTGTCCCACGTCAATGACGTAAAAGTCGGATGAATTATGACATAACCATTCAGATTGAGGACGCTTTCAAAAATATCGGCTTTGCATCCAATTTAGGATCACATATTGAAGTGGGCTGAATCTGATTTGAAAAAATCGGATCTGTGCTGTTCAGACAGTCATAGACAAATCGGATCTGGGTCACGTATGGGCCAAAAAAAAAATAGGATTTCGGTCACCTTTACTTGTAGTAGGAACGTAACGTTAGGGCTCTTAGTACCATCTGAGCACTGCTCAAACACCACAGCCTAACTAAGTACTGTTGCTGACCATGTCTATCCCTTTATGACCACAGTGTACCAATCTTCTGATGGCTGCTTCCAAAAGGATAGGATGACATAAGGATCAAATCATCTCAAAGTGTTTTCTTGAACATGAACATGAGTCATTGCACTAAAAAACCTCCACAGTCACCGCATCTTAATTCAATAGAGCACCTTTAGGCTGTGGTGGAACAGAGCAATTGTGTGATGCCACTGTGTCAATATGGACCAAAATGTCTGAGGAATGTTTCTAGCACCTTGCTGAATCTATGCCACAAAGAAATAAGGCAGTTCTGAAGGTAAAAGGGGGTCCAACCCAGTACTGGCAAGGTGTACCTAATAAAGTGGCTTGTGAATGTATCATTGTACACAGAACTGGTCTCGAATATCAACTTGGGCACATCCCCCTGTGAGTAGTATTCTTTGCAACAATAACGCTAACAAATGTATTCATTTCAGATACATGTCAGATTTAACATGTGACAGAAACCTGAATATGTGCAACACTAGATGACACCAGAGTGGGGCATTTCTCAAGTATCAACAAATTTTTACATTTTTTTGCTAGTCAACTTTCAAGAGGATAATGCCCCAAAAATTTAAAGTCTTAAAAAGGAGAAAAGAAGAGGGCAAAAAGTTAATCTCTTAAGCCAATCGCCTTCATGAATGCAGATCAATTCAAATTCCTACTTTTTGGTCAAATACAGAAATAGTCAACGAAACAGCTTCATTACTGTCCGCTAAGCTGGTGAACTGACCCTTTGTAGAACTGGGCCTTGGGAAGGAGTCCCTGCTGCACTAGCTGGAAGAAGAGCTGGCCCATGTGGTCCCGTGTGATCTGACTGCGCTCTAGGGTTGACTCCACCCCAACGTGCACAAAGATGTGCAGCTGGGAGCCCAATTCGAGCTCATCCACACACTGGACAGCCTCCTGCACGAGACAAAGAAATATGGTCAAAACTGGCTCACCTGGGAGAAACTTGAAAACTGAATTTACCATTATTACAATTACAAAGTATTAAAATAGGACAGAGTCTTTCATCGTGAAGAAACAAAGCCTCCTGGTGGATGTACCCAAACAGATGGAAGCCAAGTTCACAGTGTAAAAGCTTTAAAAATACACAGTGCATGCTTTGCTTTAAAGAAAGTAAGTTGCTTAATCATAAATTAATCTCCTGTAAAGCAGAAGCTTGTTGATTCTTATTAAAACTTTTGCACTCTAAGCTTCACCTCCTGCTGATTTTCTTGTGAGTGTTAGTACCTTGTAATCGTTAATGTGCAGGAACTCGTCAATAATAGACTTGGACTTCCTCTCAATCTCCTCCTCAGACAGGGCTGGTCTTTCCAGGTTCTGGACCACTGGCTCAGCTTTCACTGTCAACATATAAACAAGGGTCACAATTTTGCCTTTCTGTGGAAAGAGCTGTGGAAATGCCAGGATCTCTTTTTCTTACTTGGCGTCAGTTACACAAACATCAAAAATCAGGCTAAGCAGTCACACAAAGGTGGTTATCAACTCAATAAGTCAACCCAGAGTTATTCTAATCTAGTTAGCTCCAAACATAATACATAGTCAAAGCTGTCGCAGCAAAAGGAGCAGTGTGTGTACGAGGAAAAGCTCTGTACAGTAGTATAGTACAACAAAAAAGCTGTACGAATATGTATGTGTGCTTCAAGTGCTGTAAATTGTTGGTAAGATTGGAAATGAACTACATATAAACATACACACACACACACACACACACACACACACACACACATATATATATATATATATATACACAGTTGAAATCAGAAGTTATATTTATTTGTTATATTAATATTTATGTATATTTAACGGGGTGTCTGCAAATGAAGTAATTTCCCTCCAGGGATTAATAAAGTATTCTGATTCTGATTTACATACACTGTGCAAAAAGACACATAAACCTTTTTTTTCCTCACTGTTATTAAATCAGACTGAACTTCTGCTGTTTTAGGTCAGTTAGGATTGCCAAAATTATTTCTATTTCCTAAATGCTGCAATAATGAGAGACAGAATATTTTAGATTTTTAATAATTTCTTCGAAGTCAGAAGTTTACATACACAAAGATTACTATGTCTTTAAACAATGTGGGAAAGCCCAGATGATGAGGACATGGCTCTGGAAGCTTCTGAAAGGTGAACTGACAACATCTGAGTTAACTGGAGGCACACCTGTGCATGTATTTTAAGGCCACACTCAGACACACTACCTCCTTGTTTGATATTATGGGAAGATCAAAAGAAATCAGCCAAGATGTCAGAAAGAGAACTGTGGGGCTCCACAAGTCTGGTTCATCCTTGGGTGCAATTTCCAGATGTTAAAAGGTGCCACGTTCATCTGTTAAAACAATTATCTGCAAGTATACACAACATGGGAAAGTCTAGCTATGATACTGCTCAGGAAGGAGACGGGTTCTGTGTGCCAGAGATGAACGTATGTTGGTCCGAAATATGTGAATCAACCACAGAACCAAAGCTAAAGACCTTGTGAAGATGATGGCTGAAGCTGGTAAGTGTGTCATTATCCACAGTCAGCGAGTCCTGTACTGACATGAGCTAAAAGGTCACTCAGCCAAGAAGAAACCTTTACTCCAAAAGTGACATAAAAAGGCCAGACCACCGTTTGCAAACGCACACAGGGACAAAGAGCCTAATTTTTGGAGACATGCCTTATGGTCTGATGAAACTAAAGTGGAACTGTTTGTCCATAATGACCATTGTTACATTTGGAGGAAAAAGGGGGAAGCTTGTAAACCTGAGAACACCATCCCAACTGTGAAGTATGGGGGTGGCAGCATCATGTTGTGGGGCTGTTTTGCTGCAGGAGGAACTGGTGCACTTCATAAAATAGATGGCATCATGAAGAAAGAACATTATGTGGATATATTGACTGAAGCAACATCTTAAGCCATCAGCCAGAAAGTTGAAGCTTGAGCACAAATGGGTCTTCCAAATGACCCTAAGAATACCACTAAAAAAGTCACAAAGTGGCTTAAGGACAACAAAGTCAATGTTTTGGAGTGACCATCACAAAGCCCTGATCTCAATCCCATAGAAAATTTGTGGACAGAATTGAAAAGGTGTGTGCGAGCAAGACTGCCTACAAACCTGACTCAGCTACACCAGTTCTTTCAGGAGGAATGGACCAGAATTCCAGCAAACTATACATAGTTCCCACAGACACGCTTTTTGGTCACATGACCTCCTTAGTGACGCGATCTTTGTTGGCAAACTGTGCTTGTTTACACACACTGCTGTTTATCTCCCCCACAAATTTTAAACTGTTTTGATGTCGGATTCGACTTGTGATCAAAATCATGGAAAGGCAAAAGGAGAAAGGCTATGCAGAATCATTAAGTATGGAGGATAGAGTATGGAGGACAGAAAGAGATACGATGAGAAAACTGGCATAATAGGTGTGGATCCATACTCATTAGCAAAGGAAAAGCTGAACCGTGAAGTTTCAGCATTGCCACCAATTCAATACTATAACCCCTGACGTTTATCACGTGCAATTCTCATTGCATTCCCAGCAGAGTCCCTGTATTGCCGATAACAGCCGGTCAAAACAGCATGGTCTGCACCAGTGGAATGGGGGAAAGATGTGTACCATTATCTTATGTTGGCAAGTCACTGGAGCTGTACAATCAGTTTGTTAATGGTTGGGTTGGCGACATTTCCTTAAGTGTCCTGAATGCACAGCTGCCTGCAGACTGCCTACAGCAATGGCGGCTGCTTGCATGTTATGACACCATATGGGAACTATGTATTGTGAGAAGCTTGTGGAAGGATACCCAAAACACTTGACCCAAGTCATACAGTTTAAAGGCAATGCTACCAAATACTAAGCAAATGTATGTAAACTTCCGACTTCGAAGAAATTAATAAATATCTGTCTAAAATCTCTCTCTCATTATTGTAGCATTTAGCAAATAGAAATAATTTTGGCAATCCTAACTGACCCAAAACAGGAGAAGTTTAGTCTGATTTAATTTCAGACAGTGAGAAAAAAAAAAGGTTTACGTGTCCTTTTACACAGTGTATGTAAACTTTTGGTTTCAACTGTATATGTATGAAGCTAGGAGGAAAAGTGGGAAAAATGCTATCTGTGTAAGTTGACAGGCGCAATATCACTGCCCGATCATTGAGGTACAGGGAGAGCTGACTATAATAAGGCTACAACTTAATTGTTGCCGAAATTAAGGTATTGCTATGACGTGTAAGACAATTTTAGCCTTATTCTTTCAGCTGCATATCAGGTGATGTTATACAGCCTTTGAGCAAATAAAGAAGGCATATCCAAACAGATTTCAAAAAGTAAGTAATTCTAATCAAGCTCAACGAGTAAAAGGTCTAGCTTTTCTGTTTTAGGATTACATCACTTAATTATATCACACAAAACAAGAAAATGGGTTTAAAATTGCTTTCTATCAGGAAAAAGCAGAAATAAACTTGTTCCTCGGGATCTATACTTATTATTGATGTTTGTTAAGGAAAGGCACAGACTTTAGACCTTCTTACTATCTGTGAATCAGTTTTCACGGGATTTTCCAGCGATTTGATTGGCGAGTAGATTGTGCACACGTACACCATAAGTTTTCATGGCATTACACCCCAGTAGGAAATGAAGCACCTTCATGAGAATGAAAACCCAGGGTTGAATTACCTTTCTAAGCCCGTAATCCTGCTTCGTAGTGCAAGCCTCTGATCTCCTGTGATTATAACCCCACAAAAGCACCAACTTGCTCCATCGTGAGCTTAATGAATACCACAGATTCAAGTTTAAAATGACTGTTTGCAGAAGGAGTTGTTTTCACTGTGGTAGTCAACACAATAAGTAATTCACAGAGGCTGAGCAGCACTGTGTTCTTACCAGGCTCCCTGACTCTGCTGCGCTCCGGCTCTGTTTTGTCCTCAGTGACGCTCGGCCTCCGAGGTTCAGCTCCTTCTCGCTCGCGGTCTCTTCGTGGCTCCTCTGGGTTTTGACTCTCCAGCAACTCCTTTGAACTCCCTCCCCTGGTGAACGGTCCGGGCCGTGAAGATGGCAGAGCAGAGATCAGTGGCTTCTCACTGCGCTCTCTGCCCGTACTGCTACGACTGTTGTGAGGGGGAAAAGCAGGCGAATCAGTCAATCAGGATGTTAGTGTACATTAGGGCTGCAACTATCAATTACTCTGGTAATCAATTATTCTGTCAATTATTTAATTGAATTAATCAGATGAAATTTAAGTTGGAGACTGGACAGCTTTTTTTTTTTTTAATTTTACACTGAGTCATTGAGGATTGATGTGATTGAACCAGATATAAAAATTCTGCAACTTCACCAAATCTGCTGCATATGGGTTCATCCATTTTAACCATGGTAGTATTAGACAGGCATTTGATGAGAAAAGATGCCTACAGGCTTTCTTTTGGGTGATTTGAGAGAAGGTTGATGGATGTAGTGAAGGAGGACATGCAGAGGGTTGCTGTGAGGGAAGGATGCAAGGGTGCATAGGGTGAGATGGAGACAGATGGTCCACTGTGGCGACCCCCAACGGGAGCAGCCAGAAGAAGATTAACAACAATAAGAATATAAGAAGAATTTGAGTGGTATATTTACATTATTTTGCATTATTTTTAAAAATATATTTTATGTATTAATAAAAATGCACCTATTATAGTAATAAGACATCATGTCATTTTTTTCTTTTAACATGTATGTCTCATTAGCCTGCACAATGGCCAAAGAGGCAACTTTAAAAAAAATAAAAAAAAAAATAATTCACATTAACTGTGAAATTTTGGCACAATATAGTTGAGGTCACTTTAAAACAATTTATATCTAGATGCTGCCTCTATAAGACGCAGCATAGCTTTACATTTTGTATAACTACTTAGAAAATAATTTGCTCCGCATCAGTGGCAGCACTCTTGATCTTCCATACATTAAACACTTTAAAAATGCAAAGCTCTTGTTGCACTTCAGCAGTGGAAAGCCAGCCCTTCCTCTTCTTTTCAGCCATGTTTGACAGTGAAAAACAGCAACAACAAACATGACGAATAACAATAATAAAGATGAAGAGTAGGAAACACTGCCAAACAGTGGACACCAGCCAACAGATCATTAAAAAATGATCGGCACTATCTGGTCACGTCACTACTCATTAGAAAAGCTCTTGCTGTGGGCTTACAGGTGGCTTGATGTTTATTTGGGCAGCTACTCCTCTTTAACAAGCAGAAAGCAGTAAATGTGGAAAAGGAGAACACATAACTCACAGCTAAAGCTTTGTCTGTATGTCTGAAAACACTTTGGATCGCATTTTAATGAGAGATGCAGCTGAGTATTTGGCGTTCATCTCAACCAGCAATCATCCTGATTAATGTGAAAATTCTCCACTCTGTGGACTGGATGGGTAGACTAGGTGCTTTCTTCTGAGATGCTGAATCATCAAAGTTGTGCTGTTGCGGTAAGCTAATTCAGTTTTACAATGGACACACAGTACAGTTTTTTAAACAGTCCCAACCTAAGACATTTTTGTCTTCTTCTGCTTTCACTATTTTCTTTGTCCTCCTCCACTGCACCGGCAAAACAAGCCTGCTACACATAATGTAATGTTAGCACTTTGTGAGACAATAATATCCACCACTGAGCAGCAGTCACATGGATTAAACAAAGCAAAGAATTTGCGTCACTGCAGCCCTACTGTACACGAGGATAAACCAAGAGACAAGAAGTCAACAATCAGGACAAACAAACAGGAGTTGAGGTTGTCCTTTACCTTCCCAGAGTTCTCCTGGAGTCATAGTCTGGGTTCTGAGAAGGTGTAATGGAGGGCTGAGGTGAGGGTGTAGACTGCAGTGCAGAGTAACGGTTGAGACCAGCTGTCCGTGACAGTTCTGTTATGGGAAAGACAAAAGTGACAAAGAGAAATTAACTCACAGATTACTAGATTTGATGTCAAATGCTGATTTATCTGTACAGAGTATCCTATACACAAAAGTTTTACAGGTTCAGGGCAGCCATTTCCAAACTTATAAATGCTGCAGTGCAGTTTGCAATCTGAACATCTTTTGTGGTTCTCTCAGTCTTCATTTCATCTCTGTTCAGCAAACAAGGCAGTGAGATCTGCTGGTCTCATACTCGTGAGTCCCATCAACAGGTACTCACTCGAGTACTTTCTAAGAGTTCTTTTTGTTTTCATGGATTCCTTTTACTCTTCTGTTGATTCTGCATCAACAGGTTTTCTCTTGGCACCTGACAACCACATTTTTCCATCATTAATGAGGTATACTACTGATTACAAACTGAAAATATAATTTAGTGATTTAAATGACTTTTTGAGGCTCACCTGCAGGACATTCACAGCCCACCAGGGGAATCACTGCTCCAGAGTTTTTCATGTACAGTGAAATTTTTGGTGCTCCCCAAAGAGGCTTAATCCATAGTCGAGGATAATATTAGTAACTAAAACTATGTTTAAAAAAATTAATTGAAGAAAAAATGTCTTCAGAGAAAAATGTAAAACATTTTGTGTAGCTACAAAACTAACTATGAAATAAAAACTATGCACGAAATGTATTGCCTTTGTCAGTTTGGTCAAATCTGTCAACACAACCAGCTCGAGGTGGCTTTGTTGCAGATGTTTATTGAGACTGGGATGTCTATATGACTGTGGCTCAAAGTTTACTGCTCTACTGTAAGTGGTTACAGTTCTGAACTTTGACAAATACCATCTATATCAAACTAATAAAAATACAACATTTTAAATGAATAGAAAATTAAACTTAATCACACATACTCTGGAAAAAGAAATCTGAAACTAAATAAAAAGAAAAACAAAAACAAAACTGTAATAGCCCTAGACAGAGCCAAAAGAAGATCTAAACTTCAAAACTTTTCTTAGTTACTGTTTCAAACATGAAAGACATTTTATATAACAAATAGTCATAAATATAGGGAAAATAATTGGACTTTTGTCAAACAAGTTAACCCAAACATTACCTTTACTGTATATGCTGATATGCACAGTCACCTCCATAAGCCCCCATGTCACGAGGAGAATATTTTGTTTAAATATAAATCTCACACAAAAAAAAAAGTGTTTAAGCTTACAAAGCAGTGCTGTTCCAATAGTTGAATTATTTTCAACAGAGAGTGCTGGGGGCATAGTGCGCTGAGGGAGTTTTTGCCCTGAGGACTTTCAGAGCTGTCAACCCTGAGCTTCATGGGCTTTGTATAGAAAATAGAAGCTGCCTGTAGAGACAGACCCTAACACAACCACACGTTGAAGCGTGGAGAGTGTGAAGAAAGCAGTCTTTGTTTTCAAAAATTTCACACAGTACCTGCTGTTCATGCATCCTGACGCTTTAACTGAGAGACACTTGAACCAGCCGCAGCTACAATCTGACCATCAGACCTGATGTTCACATTTTTGGGCTAGTCATGAAGCACCAAAGATGTATCAATCCATATTTATAATGTTATGCCATTACATCTCATTGACACCCCCTATTCTTATGAGATGTTTTTTAATTTGCTAAAATTGACATCAAAATTCTGAGACTGCTGAGAGTGACGGAAAGCTGAACAGTATCAGATTAGTCCTCCAAACTTTGCAGTTTTGGTACAAGTAATGAGCCCCTGAGACACAAAAAAAGGAGTAGATTGTCATGAATAAGTTTTTCAGAGTCTACTCAGTTCTGTTCCTTTTTCTAAGTTTTGCTAATTATGTATCCGCTCACTGTGGCATCTTACCCGAGTCACTGGCTTTGGCTCCTCCACTGCTCCCCTTCACCCATGTGACTTGAGCCCGAGGACCGAGCTGGATCTTCTCATCCATTTGAGGCTGCAGGAACATAATGATTACAAAAAAAAAAAAAAAAAAAAAATCATGTTTTTCTG